>OMLF01016208.1:0-12126 GCA_900302615.1 Holocentrus rufus | reverse complement strand
CCTGCATCATACTGGAGACCCCGTTGAGAGGATCTTTTCTCTCTATAAAGAGAAGATGCAGCCCGGACGCCTTTGAGATCATCGCAAGGATTTACTGTGAGCGCCTCTTCCACGAACTTCAAAGGGCATCTGCGGCTGCTTGCGTACTAGGCTACTTCTCGTCAACGAGGACCAAATAATTCGGACTGTTATACACTCCTAAATCTTCATCAAGTGGAGTGCGGGACAATTGAATGACGCGGGATTACCTCGCCTTGTAGGACAGACCAAAGTCCAAGACCTGAATGCGAGCATCTTTTCCTCCTGCGCTCAGTGCTGCTGTTTAGACTGGTGCGTCGTTGCCTCTCGGCGGTTTGTATTGCAGGTGTGTGGAGACGGAGCGCGAGGACAGATGGCTGCCCTGACGATACAAAGGACTGACAACTTTTTGCACACCTTTTTACAGGTTTGTTGTATAATTATTTTGACGCAATACACTTGGCTTGCATGCACCGAGCTTTTGTAATCTGCGCGTAAAAGCGCACTACTTGGCAGTTTGCGCGTAATGAATGAACGAAGTGTTTCTATAATCCTTTTAAGTTGACCCCCCTGTATGGATTTTTAATGAGCTGGATTTCTAACTGATGAAAAAAATGCTATTTTTGTCCTAGTTTTAAAATACAATTTAGTAAGGACAGAAGAAGACAAGGGTATTATTATTCTTGGATAAATTATTTTTGGATAAATTATTTTCTTGGATAAGAGGGAAAATTACATGTGACTCTCAATATTTAACCTAATATGATTTAGAGTAAAAATATCGATTTTATCTTTAAAAACTTTCCATTTAGCTACATGTTGGCCGGTATAATATTCTGGTGTGTTCATGTGTGTCCCCACTCAGGACCGGACCCCCAGCTCCTCTCCAGAGGGAGCCCCTAACGCCCTATCTTTCCTGGCCACCACCTGTAGCCAGGCCTGGCAGGTGGGAGGCACGATGGCCTCAGAAGGCCCCCAGTTCCCCTACGAGGGCACAGTCAGCTCAACATCAGGAATGTTTCAGCTCTGGAGCAACGACATGGCGCCCAGCTCGGCCCTCAGCACACACCAGATGACCTTCACGGTGCCCAAGGTGCAGTTCCCTGGACACATGCAGTCTGGCCTGGGTCACCATCATCATCACCACCACCACCACCACCATGAGCTGCCTCTCACCCCTCCGGCTGAACCCCCCTCGTCCTACTCCTTTGAACTCTCCCCGGTCAAAGTCCTCTCCTCCCAGCCGCAGGGCAACAGCCCCTACTATCCCCAGCACAACAGCGTGGGACAGAACTTCCCCAGCTTCCTCCAGAACTCCTCAGCCAGGCATCATCTGTCTGGAGGCCATGTGGAGGAAGGGCAGCAGTGGTGGAGCCTACCCCAAACCAATGCCACCCCCTCCAACCATCCCTTCTCCCTGAGCAGGCAGCTGGTCTTGGGCCACCAACCTCAGATAGCTGCGCTGCTGCAGGGCACCTCCAAGGGCCTGCTGAGCTCCACGCGCCGCTGTCGACGCTGCAAATGCCCCAACTGCCAGGCTAATGGTGGGGGGCTGGAGTTTGGCAAGAAGAGACTGCACATCTGCCACATCCCAGAGTGTGGCAAAGTGTACAAGAAGACCTCTCACCTCAAGGCCCACCTGCGCTGGCACGCCGGGGAGAGGCCCTTCATCTGCAACTGGCTCTTCTGCGGTAAAAGTTTCACACGTTCAGACGAGCTGCAGCGGCACCTTCGCACGCACACCGGAGAAAAGCGCTTTGGCTGCCAGCAGTGTGGCAAGAGGTTCATGAGGAGTGATCATCTCTCCAAGCACGTCAAGACCCACCAGACTAGGAAGAGCCGGTCTGGCCAGCCTTCCCAGCACGGACCCACGGACCCTCTGCTCACCAACATCAAGAGAGAGTAATCTCTCTGCTCGACCATTTAGACATAACAAACAACAATGAGCAGACTGTGTGACTCACTGCCATAGGTTTGCATCAGGGTAAGCATCGAGCTCCTCTTCCATCTTCTGTTGTCAAAGCCCTACTTCTGACTTCAGTTCATTTTTAGGTACTATGGGTATAATAAAATTTCATTCTGATATTAAGAGACCAATTTGAGTGAATTAATTGTGTGCAGTTTGAGACATGGTGCCAAAAAAGAGGCATTTTGCAAAGACTGTGTGAGTTAATAGAAGAGTTCACTCTATTGGTCAAAATACCACACCAACAGATCTCTTCTTGATAAAAACTGGTTTATGTGACAAATTAAGACCTGTTGCTACAAACTGCTATGAAAATCCAAGAGCATATTTTATTTTGTTTTAATCAAACTTCATGATGTAAATATTTTACCAGTGTGAAGGAGGTGACAGACATGGGCAAAATTCCACATAAGTTTGCCCATATTATCATGTTCAAATTAAATTTATGCCTTATAGTACAGCTAAATGTTGCTGTATAAAAATTCAACTTTTTGCTCTTTTGAAAAATAGGTTAAGTATGGAAAAATGCTTTGGTTGCTGTCGATAATTTGAATTTTATTAAAAAGAAAAAAGTATGTTAATTTGTCTGCTTCAAAGTAGGGATCTTTTTTTTTAATGGAAACGCGAGCCTCTTTGATCTACAGATTTATCTCATCTGCTCTTAATCAGTCTATTTATCATTGTGAAACACCGTTGCTTCAGATAAGAAAACAATTTAAACTTGTACTGTAAGTTCTTTGTAAATTATGTATAAATATCATGAACAACTTTATTGAAGTCATGGCCGCATGTAAATTTTAATAAACGTTATCCTTGCTGAAACAATTCACTGTTTCTAATGATGTTATTTCCTTACATCTTTAAGACTCAACAGGAAATAAATACCTAAGACTGACAGCTTGAATCAATGGTATTAACCTTCTTACCACCTCATTCAATAAAAGTGTGAATTTTTGAGAATGCCCTCAAGCCCCAAAAGATCTAACATTTTATTTACATGTAAATTTCATTCTATTCAGAATACAAATGTTGCTCATTGTTTTGTGGCTGAGAAGGAGGAAACTTCTAAAGGAGCCCTAAGATGGGGAGGTGTTCAAAGATTTTCGCACCTCAAAGTAAATACTGATCCCATTGATGGGGGTCGGTTGTCGCGCCTTCTGCAATCAAGTTCACAGTCATGTGGCTTTTAATGAGTGTTTTCTTTCTCTCACTGGAGAAGATTGAGTCAACAGATGCAACAGAGGGCACTGGAGAGGAATTCCCTGTGAATGGGACCCCTGTTGCTGAGACCCCCTCGGTGGTGACAGGAACTCCCTTTGATTTTGCACCCTTGTGAAAGTTAATACCCTCTCCCCCTCTGTCCCCAGCCTCCATATATCACAGCCGTGTTACGATCAGCCCTGCTTTACTGCCCAGAATGGGGCTTTATTCAGAGGCCAGCCAACCAGATGTCTGCTCATCCAGGGGTTTCTTCTCTTTGTCTTCAAGCCTGTTTGAACTTTCTCTTCGGGGGATGATGCACTGCAAAATGAAGCAAGCGAAATGCGTCGCCTTTGTCTATATCAATGGGATCCCTAAGTGGGCTTTCAGGAGCTCCAGGGGGGTCCCCGGCAAAATGAGCAAAATAGTTTAATTTTACCTTTATTTCATTTACAAGACAATGAGCACAACGTGAGAATCCATAAGGATGACATAAGGATATACTGACCGTAGGTTTCCTTTTCCTCTCAGTGGTAAACCACAATTACAGTATATAGACAGTCATATAATTCTATTTTTAAACATAATTCACAATAGAAATCTGGACTACCTAAGGCAGAATTGGTTTTGTGGTCTCTTGTTGATCAATTTAGGGATCCTAGACATGACAAAGTATGAGAGCACCCAGTCTACATGTACAGTATTACGTTCGCTGCATGTGCTTGATTTATTAATTTATTGATTGATCAAAAGGAGAAAACGGACAGGCTCTATCGGGATAGATCCCGGAGGAAATTTTTAAGAAAGTATAAAGTGACAGTAAAATGCAAATAGTTACTTTCAAAAAGACACTTTTTATTTGATATGATACAACAGATTCTACTCAGTCAAAACATGGCATCAACCGACCCCTCTCTTGGTCTTATATCTATATCTTTCTTTTGGTTTCTCTGTAGTGGTATTCCTTTGTGTTACATGCAAAAAAAAAAAAAAAATCCTGATCAATAACCCCCATGAAAAACACGCTAATGATGGGCTCTGTGAGACAGGTCCACAGCTCACCTAATCTCTCACTTTGCAGCTCACTCTGTTTAATTTTTGTTGGAGATATATTGTTAAGCAGTTTTTGTTTTTGCTTCAAGGAGGGCACTGAAATATGATGAGGCCTATTGATCTTTGGTGCAGCTGTGTGATCCAACTCAGGTGGACATGAAAGCCTTGTGGGGACCTCTACTGGCCGCAAAGAAGAACTGACCTGACATGAACAGGATAACCTCCCCGTCTCCTTATAGGTCTTCTCTTTTTGTATATAAGCCACCGGCCACTTTACAATTACAATCCATACAATAAGACAGATTGTGCCGTCCTTCCTTGTAAGACTAGTGGCAATCTGGACAAAGAGCATGAGAGTGGAGAGCTATGTTTGGTTTTGGCACTCTAGTCTGAGGAAGGGAGAGCATGCAGATTTAGCATTTATCAAGTAATATCTTCTCCTTCATTTTTACCAGCTGGAACCATAAAATAATTTGACTTGCCTCGGTCATTCTTCATCTTATAAGTGGAAATGTAAGCTTGGCATTATGGTAAGCGCTGTACAGCATGTAGTGTATATGGGCGAAAGCAAACAGAGGATATTGAAGTGGTGCACAGCCCTGACATGACAACGTTGGACTTGAAAAATAAAACAGTTGATTTCGTATTAAGGTTAAACCAATGCATTTCTCCTGCTTGCATCCTCAAGCCACAAGCAACCCATTTTGGCCTGCAAAGAAAGATTTGTGCGAAGTTGTGTCGTGCCAGTCAATCGCCAAGGAGCATGTCAGGTCAGCACAGCAGTCCCTTTTTTTTTTTTTTTAAAACAGCCATTTCTTCTTGTCTCCAACATGATTACAAACTCTTGCACCTGTCTGACCGTCGGCGGCTCCGTTGGAGTTGCCCGAAGAGAAGTATTCGGAAGTGACATCATACCCACAGAGGACCTCCAGGGGGCTCCCTCACCCCTTTTTTGTCCAGATCAAACGAGGGCCAATCTCGGTCAAACAGAATAAGAGAGGAGAAGAGAGCAAAGGGGGGGCTCTCAACACTGTGGCAATAAAGAAAGTTCTCCGTTTTCTCTTCAAATTCAAGTTCGAGCGAGTCCGTTCCTCGAGGCGCGCTCGGATCAAGTGTTGCGCCGCTCCTGCTCCCATCTACATAAACAGCAAACTGAATTGTCAGCAGGGGAATGACATGAACAATGTGATAATATAGCTGTATTTGTCTTCACAAAGGGGCGTCAGAAAAATCTAGCAGGGCGAGGAAACTGAGGAAGAATAAAAAAAAAAGCTCAAAATGCTCTTCTTTAGATCGAAGAGCTTCAATGAGGGAGTTTACCAGAAGAGCACGCCTTCATACACTCAAATGCATACATACATACACGTGCACAGACATACAAACTCAAGCACACGCACGACTCCAGTGACCGCCCCAATCAGGAATGGATATTTTGTCTTCTTTGAACAAATTTCCCCTTGCCCTTTGAAAGAGAGAAGAGTAAGATATGCAAACCCTCAAAATGGTAAAAAGCAGAAATTGCCGTTAACGCTCAGTGTCCAGAGTGTGTGTTGCTTTACTCTCAGCACAGTAACATTTCTCTGGGTGCTGTTATACACTGGCGGTGACCAAAGGCGGGTCACCTTTCACTGAAAAGCTCTCTAAAAACAGGAGCGAAGTCACATTATAGTTTCCTTCATATATTCCTTTATGTTCCTTCATTGTCCTCCAGAAATCATGGCTGGGCCAGGTAAGCGTCCCGCCTGACAATAATTACAAACAGTAGATGAGTCTTCTCGTCTCTACAGCTCGCGGTCTTAGCCGTTGTCCTCTCGGCCCCGGGAGGCGCGGAGTGTCAGAGTTCATAGGTCGTCCTCAGCCAGCTGGGCCAGGTTGCTGGAGCGCCGTCCAGATAAGGGACAGGGGCCGGACGCCGGAGCCTGGCCCGCAGCATCACCAGCCTGACCCCTGCGGCAGCCCTCTCCTGCTCTCTGCTGGGGAGAAAGGGAACATTAATCACACAGCTGGAGGGGGAGGAAGAGTGGGGGGGGGCTCGCTCACGCAACGATTAAATGGGAAAGGCAGCCTCATCCTGAATTTGAGTCTAACAAAGAACAATACAAACCCTGCTTTTTCCTTCCTGCCCGTGACCAACCTGCTAAAAATTTAGGCTGATTATATGTGAGGTAAAAGAAATGAGAATACCAGCAGAGTGCAATTTTCTGTTTACAGCCTCAGAGCCAGTCTCTGGCTTTATTCCATTTTTTGCTATCCTGTTTTTGATAATGGATTTAATTTTTTTCTTTTTTTCCTTTCTTTCTTTCTTTTTTTTTTTGCATTGCCACATATCATTTTTTAAAATTTTTTATTTATTTTCCCAACATACCTTTTCATAAGCCTACTGAAAGTGTTTAAATGACATGTAAATTCATGATACAGTTATTTAATGTAAAGTCGTATTTCGCGTACATAATTAGGGGCATTCCTCCCTAATGATAGAACAAAGCTGTGTCCTGTACTAATATTTATCAAGACACTGGTGTAAATATATTACTGTGGACCAAGTTATGAGTGTGCAACTATCCTCCCCTCATGTTTATGCCTTTATACCGTCGTCAGCACCTTTCCAACACCGGTGTGCGCCAAGACCTTGTCTACAACTTCAGTCCCAAAATGCACCGGCCTGCAAGTCCCATCCATTCAGCCCACTGGCAGCGCTGGTATGAGAGAACAATTATCTGCCTTTGATAGTCATTTCTCTTTGGCTTCCTTGTCTAGCTCGGTCTGTTTCCTGTTTGTTATGTACCGAGCCCCTCCAGCCTGGGTAAACACAGAAACAACTGCTGTCCTGTCAGCGTGGCCCCACAAACGACAAGTGCCCGGTGACGACAGAGGGAGATGTAGTTAATGGTAATCTAAAGCCCAACAACAGGATGCTCCGATTGTTGACTGGCCAGATGGTGAAAACCTCAAAGTAAGGACAGACAGCCCTGGAATTTTGGAGACCAGGGTGGAAATTTTGTAAACTGATGTGATGAAACATCCCTGGTTTACATTCCGCCCATCAAATCATGTCCATCTAGTTGTCTGTGACAGGAAATGCTGATCATTTCCTTTCAGAAAAATCCTGATTTGTACTGATTCCTTTATTTATCCAATAGGGGGAGAACTAACTCTCCTTTTGATTCCACAATCCCCTGCTCTGTTTGTGTGTCTAGATAAATGGTTACCATTTACGAAGTCTTACAAAGTCTTTCATCTTTTAATTAGCATTAATGAGCACACTGGAATTATTGTTAAACTTCCTACAATGGCCCATTATTTCCCCTGTGGTTAGTTTCCTCTGGCCTTGTTTTGCTATTAATTTTCCCGGCACTGGTGATAAATTTTGACTTCTGGACAGCCCTAGAGCATAATGTTCTGATATGTGCGCCATAATTAAATGTCAGCGTTACAGCAAGCCTGGCAAATAGAGAGCTTTTTTTTGCATGCATGAGCATGAGCATGTGTGTGTGCCGGGGATGTCACGACACCACAACTTTGATAGTTGACACAGAAACCAGTGAAATTCCACAATCCACAATACCTGATTCGATTTCCACAGCTTTCATACACTTCTTTATTTAAAAAAACTGCATAAACAGTAATAAGTAAACAAGGATTTTATGTGTTTAAGTATTTACACATGTAGTGCATGCAGTGCAACACTGGCCTGTAGCCTTCAAATAGAAAACAAAACAGCCCAGTACAATTAACATTTTGCTGGGCTGCTTTCAAATAATTTTGAATAATAATTGCTTGCAGCTAAGTTTGAAATAGAAGAACTGTATGAAATGTCCCGCTGTAGAAACACATACAATGGTGTGATTATATGTTCTCATTTTGATTTACAGCTCTGTAAGCATGACTATAACTTTAAGTGCTTCTAGTATTTAAAAATAAGGGCAAAGCCTACGTCTTTCCTGTCTATCTCTACTGTCACTGCTGAATAAACCTGAAATGAATCTTTAAAATCTTTAAAAAACACTACTATTGGCATTGTTTTCGTGTGATACCCATGTGTGTGTGTGTGTGTGTGTGTGTGTAAACACTACCTGTGCGCTTTGTGCGGGGGGTGTGCATAGCCCATTTGAAACAGCTTGGCAGTTATGCTGATCAGAAAAGGCCAGTTGGACGTGTGATGGAGAAACAGTCTGTGGGTCAGCGGAGCACGGCTGGACTGCAGCATGCTGCAAATACAAGTAATAGGTACGTCACTCACTCAATCACTGATATACTGTATACACATAATATAATTTGCTGTTAACATTTTCTGTTCCATTTTGTGACAGTGTGTGATGCTGAGGTGCATGAAAGTATCAGTACACATAAAAGTACTGGATGATTCTGTTTGTGCACACAAGACATCTCTCCCAAATGTTGGAACAGTTTGGGAAAAGAGCCTTTATGCACCTTCTGCCTGGAGAAGCTTATTGAGCAATTTAAGACTCAGCAGATCAACTTCAGCGAATACTTTTAAATCAAAAATAAAAGAAATGGAGGCAATATCATTAGGACGCCACTGCATTTAATTCATTGCTTTTCCATGTGCATACTTCATTTTAATGTGTATACTTTTCTGTATGAAACTGCTGCCTGTCTTGGCCAGCTTTCCACTGAAATGGAGATTCTTAATATCAGTGGGGCTTTCCTGGTTAAATAAAGGTTAAATATAATAAAATAAAGCTACAAGTCAAACCAGGTTTGTCAGCGGCTTACAGCATCTGTTCATTAGTTGTGCGCTGACTGTCAGGCTCAGCTGGAGCTCATTCCAGTCCTGCACCCAAACTGATGAAAAGATAAGCGAGCCCGGCGGTGTCTCAGGCGTCTTTTGATCAAATGTCATGCTGCGTTTGGACGAGCGGTAACTTCAGGACAGAGTGAGGCGGGGCAGAGAGAGGAACCTACATCCCGCAGTGAGTACGCCTCGCTGGGTCCCTGGCCCTGGCTCTGGCTGGGCAGGTACAGCGTGGGCAGCGAGGTGTTGTGAGAGTGCAGGAAGGGCAGCTTGTGACGGTCGATGGAGGCGGAGGAGTGCGGCCGCAGACCGGTGGTGGCGGACAGAGGCGGCCTCATGCTGCGGCCAAGGCTGTTGGACTTGCTCTCCCGCCGCTGGTACTCAATAGGCGACTGTAAGGCTGGAAGAAGCAGAGGAACAGAAAGGATCCAACATCAAGCAGCAACATCTGTTAGTGATTTTAGGCGATTTACAGAGCATTATATAAGCATTATAGCAGGTAAACACTGGTGATGCTTACTTAAATTGGTACAAGACAGTTACATATGTCCAAAAAGTAGTAAATAATAACACTTCACTTAATGCATCTATTATGAGTTTTTCCGATTCAACTGCATTGATCTGCTAAAAGAAATAAATATAATGAATTACTCTGACCAGGGCCGAGTCATTATAATTTGAACTGAATCATTCACAATTCTTTAAAAAAAAAAAAAAAACACATATTCATCTATCAGAATGCTATGATTTACAATCTTTTGTCAGTGTTTTTAATTGATAATGATTAATTAATTCTGGTCCCTAATTTTACATGTTTCAGAAGAAAAAGGATAGTTTTACATTATTACAAAATTTTTTAACGGATAAAATTTTTTGATAAAGTACTGAATATAATCGTTGACTCAAATTGGGGTTCACAGACTCAAACAAAATCATTCCAAAAAAGAAAAACTTCTTAAATCAAATCTGCAACTAGTGAATTGCTGGTGAAGAACTCTAATTGATACAAAGAGGTCGTGCTTGAACACTGAACAACAGAATCAAAACAAATGGAAAAGCTGAAATATTTATGGGTCTGGAGGTCGGGTCGTACCATTGAGAAAGTTGCGCTGAGTCTCCAGGATCTGAACCACGTCGTTGACCCAGGCCCTGCAGATGTCAGGGGTGGAGGCCTGCAGCTGGAAGCGCACCACGCTCCCGTCCGCGTTGCGTGATGTCAGCACGAAGCGCCCGGGATCGCCCTCCACGCTGGGCTCCACCCCCAGGCAGCTCACCTGGAACAAATCACATCTGACTCGCATCTGCGAAGAGGCCGTCCTGCCGCGCTGCTCGTTAAATACTTCACTAACACAAGAAAGCTTCCAAGAACCCCGATCCCTGCCCTGGGACTGCCTTATGTAACCTGTGCTGATTTAGGCTGGAATTAGTGTGGTGTGAATCTCTTGTGTAACTCGTAACCTGGGAGTAACTTTTGTACTTTCTCATTTTTAGCAAAAATATACTGTGCGGTTGATTCGATTTTGCTTGGCAGACTCCCACCTTGATGCTGTTTTTAAAGATGTATCCGGGAAGTGAGAAGCCTTTCTTCCTGTCGATTGGCTCGCTGAAGATGACCAGCTGCTCGAACAAGAAGACCCGCCTTTCCTTGGCCCGGGACAAGAAGCTGCTGTCCTGCTCCGTAACAGTGAAGGTGTCCTGCTGGAGCAGCTTGCCCTGCGCTGTGATCTTCCCCTGGGACAGCGGACAGAGGACAAAGACAACAAACAGAGGATGTGGTTACGGTGCGGCTTTCAGGGCCCGGACACTTGGCACGCGAGATGTTTTTGAGACGTAGGATATTCCAGAATTCCAGAGCCTTACCTCGAAGCCTTGTAGCCGGCCCACATTCATCATGTCGTTGCAGCGTTTTGGCACAAAACACATCACTTCCACCGCTTTCTGTTTGGAAAGGGAAGAGTGAGCTTATTATTAAGAACCCCGAAAACAAACGTGCATTTTAAATTTTAAACAGTGTAGGTTATGCATCAGAGCACCCCACCTCCAGCTCCTCGGTGTCCATCCCAGCTTTGGTGTAATACTTCAGGAAGTCCTGTTCAAATAAACACAGCATGGTCACAAGAGCATTCCAGGTTTACTAGTCAGTGTAAGGTGAGGACATCTGGAGAGGCATTTATGGCCGTTCTTTGAGCCCACATTTTACTCAAATGCTGGAGGTATACCAAGCAAAGTTTGGTACAACGGATGGTATTTTATAACCAGAGACCTGTTTCCCTTTTATGTATATTTCCACATTAATTTAATGGTTAAAGTGTTGCTCTTCATGCCTTACCCCTATGATATTTACTTCTTCCTCTCTCACTGGATCATAGCTTGTACAAACACTATGCACGGCGTTTCTGCACGGACAGTTGTGTGTGTGTTTGTCTTCTTACCACCCTGCCGCTGACCCTGCTGCGTGTCAGACGGTTGCTCTTGTGTGTGTGTATGTGTGTGTGTGTGCAGGCGACCATCGGCGCAGCGGTGCCCTGCGTTTCACCTTGAGCAGCAGCTGGTACTTCATGATCCTCTGGACAGGTTTGATGAGCAGGTCGTTGAGCTGCAGCCGGTGGCCCAGCTGCTGCCGCAGCTCCTGACACAGCAACACAACACAGGTCAGCATGACAGGCACCACACACACGGACATTATCATGACAGACTGGCATCTAATGGTCAAAGTGATGATATCTTACAGGGATTATGTGCCAATTTATCTTATGTTTACTGTCATTTAAAAGGATCTGATTATGATTTAAAATACACGTCTGGATACAAATGTATGCTAAAGGTGATCTGATGCATTATGGGTGGCTTACAGACAACAGGTCTGTGTTGCCAGCGACTGTATCATCGATATGCAGGTGTGTGAAATAACAAATATTTACCTCAAAATAAGTCTCGATGTACTCTGAGACGATGTGCTCCGACTTGGGCTTGTTCTGACAGTATACAACGTACATATGCAGACGCCTCTCCTACAAACCAAACAAACAGTTTGTTACTCAATCATGAAACAAAACTATTAAAACATAAAAAACATAACATAAATCTCCATATTAACAAGTCATTTAGTCTCATTTTTAGTGTTAAAATCCTA
>OMLF01016187.1:0-10262 GCA_900302615.1 Holocentrus rufus | reverse complement strand
AGGGGGGGGGGGTGACTCTGGAGAATATGGACAAATACGCAAACGCCACATGGCTTCAACATGCTAACACTTGCGCGCAGCCGCTTGCAGAAACGCAGGAGAAAAGGCTCAAGCGGCCGCGCGGATAAACACACCGGCTCTCCTGCATTTGTTACATCAGTCATCATGCTGGCGCTGCCGTGAGACGCTGGCTTTATCAATTATTGATGGCAAAGAGAGCCTGAGGGCAGCCTTGATTGACATACTAGCATGAGCATGCACGCACACGCGCACACACACACACACACACAGGGGGTTAACAAGGTCCCTCTCAGCGATCAAGGTCACTGAGTTCATAATCAAGAAGGGGGCTACACAGGAAGCAATCTGACACACACAAAAGCACACAGACACCGACACACCCAAACACACACACAATTTGACACGACCTCGACGTCATCATCCATGCTTCCTGGCTTCAGATAACTCGTGCAGCCGACTGACTCAAACCATTTCCTAGTTCCCATTATTCGGGGAACGAGGGCATGAATCAACGAAAAACTGGAAATCTCAAAAAGGATTCGGACTTTTACGCCAATTTTTTTTTCGCTTATAAACGCAGCACCGGTTTAAAAGCCGAATTCCACTTCTTCGCAACTTTTTTTCCTTTCATTATCTCGCCGCCTATCTCTTTATTCAAATGCTCGCCGGCACGCCCGCAGACAGACAGGCAGGCAGAGCAGACACCTTGTAATCCGTGGAATGCAGAGAGACGGCATGGCTGGAGGAGTGTGTTTGTATCTCTCTCTCTCTCTGTGTGTGTGTGTGTGTGTTTGTATGCGTGGGCTGCGGAGATGATGAGCCACCGCTCACCCCCTCCGCCCCAACCCCCACACGCATTCACACACACACACACAAACACACGTTGCTTTCATTCACAGCTGAACAGTAAGAGAAAAAAAAAAACTGTTTGCTTGGGTGAGGACGCAACTTAACACAAAGAACTTAAAGAAAAAGAAAACAAAGGTGCTTTGATGCAAACACGGGATTCGGTATCATCCACTTTCTCGGCCTCTTTAGTGGTGAAAAAAAAAAAAAAAGAAAATCCACGCCGGCTCTCAGCGTGTGTGTGCTGCTCGAGGTTTATCCGCGGGTAAATGCAAACCAATTTATTTCTGCAATTCGGAGTTGTCAGGGCTCGTAATGGACGGCCCTCGGGTAGCTCAGCCTGGCGCTGAATGAATGACAAGGAGGAAGAGGAGGAAGAGGAGGAAAGAGGGATAAAAGCAGCTCCAGTAGGTGTGGGTATGATACATCTGATGGTTTCAAACATCCTCTTTCATCCTTTTCTGGTAAGACCTTTGTTTGCCGGAGCTGCGTGGGCCTGCACTTGTTTTCGCGCTTGTTTGTAATTGTCGTGTGCTATTTTTTTTTATATTTATCATTCTCTCTTCAACAACACCCCCAATTATTTTGAGACAATATCCGCACGAGAGAGAGAGAGTGAAGACGAGAGGGAAAGTCGATACAGAAAATTAACAAATGTCCCTGAAAGACTGGAATCAAGACAAATTCAATTCTTTGTCTAACAGCAGTGTTGAAATTTGGGAGACTTCGTAGGCGTGGAGCCGGTGTTTGCTAGGTTGAAAAGCCGTGGTAACGTTAACTATGTTCTCTCTCCATTCTTCACCCACCATCCACGCGCGCAAGTTCAAAGACTTTCCTTCCACGCCGCTGCTCGTTTAGATTTGTCCCTGTGCTCAAAAAGAGAGTCATCACAGAAAGCTGTGAAAACTGGAGACTGCCAGGAGCTATTTCTCCTCCATGAGGTTTTTTTTTTTTTCTGTGGTGAACCAGGCAGAAGATGTTTCATGAGCCGACGTCAACACACACCTGGCATTCCATTTGTCAACACTTGCTCCAGATGTCTGAAATTAGCATAAAATTGACTTGAGCTCTGCTCTCGACACCTGCCTCTTGCTGCTACGCTCGCAAATCTGGCCGCTCACCTTCCCACAATCGCCTGTGAAATGCATGTGTGTGTGTGTGTGTGTGTGTGTCCTTACAGGGGGGCCCCTTGGTCGTGGGGCTGGGCGGAGGGAAGTCCTCGGTGAAGTTGACGTTGCACATGTCGCTGCCGCAGCAACAGAAGTGGTACGTCCCGTTCTGGATCTGCGGGGGCAGGTTGGTCACCACGCAGCGGTCGTCACGGCAACCCTGGTGGTCGCCCAGGTGAGTCCAGCACCCTGACGGAGAGAGAGATGCGGCACAGGAGAAGCGGTTGCATGCGTGTATTCTCTTCTTTCACTGAACCTCTTGAAGAAACCGGTCGTTTTAATTCAGTTTGGGCAGAGAAACAATTCCGATGATGGTGTTGATTGATTTCCTAGATACAGGCCTCAGAAGTCAGTTTGTCGTTTGATTCTGATCTGTTAGAATTTTTTCCAGACTTCTGCATCAAAAAGTGTATGGGAGTTTTCCTCATAGACTTTTCTCCACAGCAGCCATTTTGACATGAAACAGCAGGGTGGACACAGGTGCTATGAATGATGTTAATTAACACCAATACCAGAACTCTAATAGCCATGGATGGAGCGGAACCTTAATTAATGTCTTTAGTAACACCTGTGCTGAGCCTGATATTTTATGTGAAAATGACTGCTGTGAAAAGGGTCTATTCAAATTAATTTATGACATTTGGAGATTTTTATATATGGAACTTAATGTTCTGACTCATTTTTTTTAACTTGAACATCATCTGTGATTTAAAAAAAAAAACACAAACGGCTAAGTGGTTAACTGTCACACAGGACCGGAGTTGTGGTGTTTCACTTCCTCTTCATACTTATGTCGTTTCCTCGAACAAAGACAGCCGATCTGATAAAGAAACGGACATGGGAGCTGCTCACCGAGTACTTTTTTATGGGCTCAGCAGCCAGCTGGAACGATTCCGGTCATAAATTTATTGAAGCCGGTCACAGAACAGCCAGCTACATATTTAATGTGCACTGCGTGTGTTAGCTTTTGGTAAGTAAAATAATTATTTGGGTTGGAAAGCGGGAGCAGAACTCAGCGGATCCTGTCACATTTTAAAGGGTGAAACTTTAAACAGCAGTTTGATTCACAGACTGTGACAGGGATGATTATGTGAAAACCCCATGGATTTTCCCCAGGGAGAAAATACACTTGATTTGGAATTCCATATTTGGGCAAAGGTTTGCAGTCAATTTTACACTTATTTCTGAGGCCTACTATGAAATCACGCTTAGTAGGATTATTATTAGTCTTGATAATGAGAAATAAAATTATTTTACTACTTCGTAGTGTCTGTACATCTGTACTATTCTTAGCTAAACCTCTTACTCTAAATGAAAGGAAATACTTCACTATTGCTAATATGCAACTAATCTATGGTCATTCATTGTGGAAACAAAAATAATTACCAAAAATCAGACTGTGAAATCTAAATGTGTTTTGAAGATTTAAAAGTTGTTTGCTGACATGTCTTATTTGTATCATTAAGGCCATACTGAGCGTGCCCAGTGGCGGCCTCCCTCCCCCTGTACCTTGCTTGACCAGGCGGACGTCGCCCGGCGGGCTCTTCTCCCACAGGCCGAAGCAGTGGCTCCCCTTGGCGCAGCGGATGGTGGTGTTCTCCGGGGAGACCCGGCCGTCGCCCCCGGGCACTCGCTCCATCTCCCACTGCTGCTGCTGGTCCGTGAAGGCACATTCCCTCTCCTCGCCCTGCGCCGCTGTGGAACGAGACGAAGAGGAGTCAAGTCAAATATATTCTCGCATCTCATAAAACGGAGTGGTGCTTTGCAGCGCAACAAAGTGCATGAATACGTTTGATAACAAGAGACAACGGCATCAAATTTTTAAAAAGAGGCCAGAGCTTAGCTTATGTGTTTGTGACTGTTAATGAGCACGAGGAGAGAGGGATGGAAAATTTTGCAGCTTCATTAATTTATGTCATTGTTTTCTCATTTCATCTCATCTCTGCAGCGAGCATTGTCTCTGTATTTTCACACACACCACATTAACATGTTAAATATGCACATTTTAGGTGAAAAAAAAATATATCAGCACCTTTCAGCTGAAAAAACATAAATATCAATGCTCAAGTCACATGGACTTCAATTAAAACCGTTCAGTGCAGACACACACACCCTTAAGGTCTGGTGCATGTGTCTCCAGACAGAGTGATACCGCTATGTCTGTCTATACAGGGAGGAACACTGGCTGAAAGAAGCAATCTGCCATGCAGCCGGCCTCCATAGACTGCTGCCTCTCCCAACTCAAAAGATCAATAAAAAACAGCTATTTCAGCCCGAGATGAAACACACACAAACACACCACATGCTCGAACACACACACACACACGCGCGGGTGTTTGGGCTAAAAAACTAATACAGCCTAATTAAAGCCTAATTATTGCCTGAGAGGTGAAAAATGTGGAGAAGTGCATTTCTGTAAACTGTTTTTCAATCTTTCCTCTCCTCCATCTACCATTAAGATGCAGCAGAGACAGGAGAGAGAGAAGAAAACATGTCATAAAACTAGAGAGGGGCGTTCAGCGAGTCTCAAGATCCAGCGCTCACAGCTTTTAGATCCCGCACCATGCCAAATGTGTCAGGGAAGCCCTTCGCCAAAGTGCGCTTTTAATTAAATCTAATTATGAGCTTGGCTCAAAGCTATTTTCTATTTTGGGTTGACAAATTATGGGTTGAATCTAAAGCTAGAAAATATAGATGAACTTTAGATGGTATTCACTTAACAGTCCCAATATGCAGTGTGTGTGTAAAAATAAATCCCATATAGATGGTTTAATTCAAGAGCTGATGTTGTGAAATGTGCACACACACACACACAGGGAGTTTGTTTGCCTGACAGAGATCTTGTGTCTCGCGGTGTGTAAGTGTGTATGTGTGACAGTTGCAGCTTCCAATGTGCAGATTTAATAAAACAAAGAAATGTATTTTTGCTGTTTGTCCCTTATTACCCCCAAACCATCCACCAAAAAATCGAGATAACCGAACCATGGCTCTAAAATGAAAGTCTGAACCGAACCGTGGATTTGGATAATTGTTACACCCCTATGTCTGCGTGCAGGACTCTGTCTGGGACAGTGAGATTTTCCAGGGAGAAATAGCGTGAGCCAGTGGTAGAATGTATGTTTATGTACATAGCCTGCATGGTGGGTGATCTCCGATAAGAGAAACACGGTGTGCCAGTTTGTTTTCCTCATTCCCGACTCCTCCCCTTCCTCCATCTGGGAAGGGATGGTGAAGGATAGTGTGTGTGTGTGCGTGTGCGTGTGTGCATACAGGGGGGGAGGGGTGGGTGACGGAGGAGAGTGGCTGTGCCCCGCTCAAGGTCAAGCTAGCCTGTGTGGGCAGAGGGTGACGAGATGGAGTGGCTGCTCTGCTGGGCACGGCGCCAACTTTCCTCCTCTCCTCCCACCCACAGATAAAGCTATCAACCCTGGCCTACTGTGGGCCTTGGCTGCCCTGAACCTGTGGGCCTTCCACTGCCTACTGTTTGTGCTGCTGCACTCGCCTGAAGGGGGGATTCAGCAGGCACGCAGAGTGGGAAAACAGTTCAAACCAAAGGTTAAGTATCTGGAGGAATCTCGGTTTGATGAGAAAAATGAATTTCAAGTGTGGTCCTGCGTGGCTAAATGAGCTGATGATAGCACCCACTCCGACGGGGTGAGGGGTTCCATTCCCACTTGGGCCACAGATTCTCCACTTGGAAGGAGCTCTGGATTAAAACATCCAGCAAATGACATATGGAATACATGATCATATACCATCAATGCTGCATGGATTATATGTTGTTACCATGTGACCTTGATACTGTTTCATACTAGACTGAAAGCTATTTAAAAAAACAAAAAACGAGCATATGTGAAGCATGAAATATGGAAGACATAAATATAAACTGAGGCACTGACCAAACACATAAAAACACAAAAGCAGCCGTCTCCCAGAGCAGGGCTGTGTTTGCGCTTCAGCCCCGAAGCCTCTCAAGTCTCTTGACTAACCCTTCTCTTGTAAAGAGTGAGTTTATCTGAGTCTATTTATCTCTGAGAACCCTAAATGAAAACCAGTTCAGCAGTTAAACCAGCTAACTACAGCTATAGCATTATCGGAGGGATCTAATGGGCAGACGCTCATTCATATTTTACTACGTTTCTATTGCCAGAGGGGAGATTGGCTTCTGATCTACTGCAACCTGACAGCTGATGTTGCGCTTAAAGAAAAAAAATCCACCCTAAAACACTGATAAAAAATAACAGCTACTGGTGATGTATCTTGCACTCCTGGGTCCAATTTGTTTTGTGGTGTATTTTCTTATTCCTGTGGATGACTGGTCTATGTAAACAACATCAAGTTGTGAATTTTCCAATGCAGCTATGATGGAGTTCAACAGGGGGAAAATGCACCAATCTAAAGCATCAACGGTGGATGGTTTGAGGTTTTGGTGTCAGTCTCTCAGAATCAAAGAGCATGAGCTTCGTTCTAGGCTCACATTTAAGAGGAATTCATTGTAAAATAAGCAGAGACATTGATTTCTATGTCAACACCAGCTCCAACAGTCCAAGTTGAAATGCAGCCACATGACACGGCTTTATGTCAGTTTGCATGCTTGTGCGTTTGCGTCTTTGATGACGTCCAAAGTCCAACTCCTAAACAACACAATTCAAGGACGCATAAAAGGCCTCATAATCTTACCTGCCAGTCGAGAAAGCATCGGATGCTGACTTGACTGACAAGAATGTTTTACTCTTCCTGCACACAGAGCACTCTGACCTGCACCAGAGTGTAACTGGTGAGCACTGAAGCCACCACAATGGAAAAAAATATTTTGTGCTTTAAAACACGAATCAATGCTGCTGAAAGCGAACGGGCAGTGCTCAGAAAAAAATGCAAGAAACCACTGCTTCAAAACAAGATGCGAGCAAAGTTAAATAGCTGACTCATTTGCCAAATAATCTCAAACAAATAGCAGCCAATTCAGTGGTTCTCGATCCTGGTGCTCAGGACACAGAGCCGCGCCAGTAACCCTAGACACATAATTAGGGACTAGTTTACTCCTGGGACTCAGGTGAATGCAACTGACTACCTAGTATGACAGAGTGCTCTGGGTCCTTAAGGACTTCCCGAAGGATTTCCTGCTGAAAACAACAAAGCTACCCAAAGGCAACTCTGGATCCAAGGAGTCCTTTGACCCTGAACTGGGACCTGTGTGTCTGCATCACCAGTAAGTTTAAAACTTAGTATATCCAGCTGTGTACATTTCACTCATATTACAGTTTGATTGCATCCTAGTGACCATTAGCCCTGCTGACTTGAGATCAATTTTTATAACCCGACACTTATTATAGATCTCCTTTCCTTCAGCAACCAGCCACCACTTTCTGTGGCCGCTAAAGTACCTGCAAATATCGTTAACGCCAAATTAGACACTTCAAAATCCAATTCTCATGCCATGTTTTTGTCATCTTAGATCCAAAATATTGGTATTAAGCATGCACTTTGCGGATTTCCAGGCAAAAACTAGTTTAAAAAGTTGTGGTTGCTGAGAGCTAACACAAGATCAACAGCAGACCAGACATGGCTGAGCAGATCGCCGGCCAGAGGCTTCCTCTGTTAAAACATTTAAGCACCGGGGCTGGGGCCGCAGCTGGGATTCTTGCAGGGTAATCATCATTTAAATTACTATTTATCTATCACATATCCGGGTCAAAATATTGTCATTTAAACCCAATGAAAACAATGACACTCTGAAATGGTACACCTAAATATTTGTATATCCGATTTCAAATCACCATCGCAATGTCCAACAAGATAATTACCCAGTGCATATTTTAAACATATCGTGCATCACAAGAGTGGAAATCCATCAATTCCCCACCATCAAAAAACACACCAAAGAAAACAATTAAGATACTATTTTATGCACTTGATTGAACTTATTTTTGTTCTTTTTGGGAACAATGGTTCATAATAATATCAAGCAACAGGCCATTTTTTATTGGTGTTGCCTCTTGGCTCCAGAGAAGTCCAGGTTCATGGTGTAGAGGGCTGACTAATGGCAATAGCGCTGATCAAGAAAAATCAAATTCGACGATCAACTAACTGACATGAATCAACTCCACTAAATTTTGAATTTAATAGAAAAACTTACACAGTATCGACATGTGGAGGCAGGGAGAATGGACGAATGAGACTGATCAATGAACGGACACAGGTACCACCTCAGCGTCAGGCACACAGGTCGCCTCACCGATGGGTGCTGCTCAATGCAATTTGTAAAGATCAGCCTCCACAGGGTCACAAAGTATCGACTTGACATTTGTGGATTTCGGATTAAGCCATTGACTTTGGGAGACGGGCCCAAATATCAATTTTTCTATGACTAACATTATTGCTCTCTCCGCCTACAAATGATTACAAGAATTCCCGGCACAATCTCTAGGGTTTGCCGAAAGTCATACTGAGAAACGGAGGAAACCATTATCTGAGGCAGGAAGAAGTTGATGACGCCTATATGTGCAAAGCGGATATAATTAGAACCCTTTCTCACAAACCAAAAAAGACACTGAACACCACAGATTGACGACGTATAACAGCGCGCGAGAGGGTTTCATTTTCCCTTCGGTGTTTCTGTTTCCACTGACACAATAATTTGATGAGGAGTTTAAGAGCTACTTTTAGACGGGTGAGGCCAAAGGTAACGACGGGCCTCAAAAATGATCTTTTTTCAGCCTTTGCGTGTTCTTCCTTTTTTCAAATAGCCAAATTCCAGGACTCAATGGGGCCGGGCAGTAGAGGTGGAAACGCAAGCTGTAGAGGAATCCAGAAAAATAAGGAGGAACATGAAGGAACAATAGAAGGAAGTGCAAAGCCGCTGCCAACACCCATAGACAGTTCGAGGGAATGACCTTGTACAGCAGGGGTGTGGAGGAAAAAATCCATACAGCATAATATCCCCATTCCCTGTCCCAATACTGGATAGATACACTGACATTAATTATTGATATTTTTGCCACACAGAGTTGTGCAACTCAAGACTAACGAAATAAAAAAAAAGCACATGCAATGATGTTTTGCCAGCCTTGAGAATGTTCTTTAGAAAAGAAAACAGTTTAAACAGCATTTAAAAGCCCAAGGTCTTCAGTCTGGCCAAGAAACAGATTTGGGTTTTCATTCAAAAGTGCAACTGATTTTATAATTGGATTGCTTTAAAGGAAACAATTTTATTCCTGTGGTATTTTGCGACATGGAAATAAAACTAAAGCAGTTAACTACGTATAATACTGAGTGTGCAGTCACATAATATTGCACGGCGAGGCTATCTGGCAATTCCAACCCCTTTCCTCCACTTTGTCTCATGTCACCCAAGGCGTGCTCCAGTGCCAGGAACGTGCCCACAATCCCCCTCACCCTGTACTACCCCCCAACGTCAACCCGTGACTGGCTGCCTGACTGAAATAACATTATGACACACTGACTGACGTACGGCACATTAAATAGCTTCACGGTGCAGCACGGTTGCGCATGCAAGCATGCGGCATAATAAATGCAGAGCGTGGACTAGTTGCGCCGTTCGTCCTTTTATTTATTTTTCTGCCTGTTCAGAAGGAGACGCGGCATTCCGTCTGCTTAAAGACTGTTGAAAAGAAAGACAAAGAAAAAGAAAACTTCAGTAGGGTGAATAGAGTCTAGACAGCATAGCATGGGATGACACTCAAATCCAACCAAGGCTTTCAAGGTTTGTGCATCTGCACATTGAGCCACGAGAGCACTCTTAAAGTCCACTTCCATTGGTTCATCTACCTCTCTACTTGGCTCTGGTTGGCTCTTTAACTGAATTCTGTGTTTCTTAGGACTGTTTCTGGTTGGATGCCAATCCCTGTGTTTATCTCCGATTGGCCATGGCAGGCTCTGTCCCCGGTTCTGCTCTGTGGAGCTTGCTGTGTGATCTTGGCTCCCACTGCAGTATTGGATTGTGGGTCAGAGTGTGCAGGCAGGGCCAGTGGAGCGAGGCAGATGAGAGGGAGGGAGGGGGTGAGAGAGAGGGAGAGGGAGAGAGAAAAAGAGACAGAGAGATACAGAAAGAGAGAGAGGGAGGGTAGTCATATCAAAAGGCTTCAGAGTAGTTTTCGCCAAGCTTGCTCATTGGATGATGGCGGGCACCGCTGAGTGTTTACCCATGGCCCAGTTATTTGCTAATCTCTCTCCCCTTCCAAGCCCCCCAATTGGCCTTCAGCGCAC
>OMLF01016175.1:48859-64012 GCA_900302615.1 Holocentrus rufus | reverse complement strand
CCCCCCCCCCCTCCCCTCCATCCCCCCCTCATCCGTGGAGCACAGGAACCATACACTCCCATTCAGAGAAACCATGTGAATGTAAGCCACAGTATCTCTCTGTAATACGCCTACATTTGAACGTCGTTTCGTGGTTTATTGTACTGTACACGTGGAAATATGACTCGCCAAAATAAGTGTGCGTGTGAGTGTCAGCATACAGTAATAATAAGAGATGTAGTGTTCTTATTGTTTCATGTGAAGCCCCCCTTCATTATTTTGTACCGTAGAGCTCGGATCGGTTGAGACGTTGAATTTAAAAACACAAGTGCAGCATAGGTTTCTTGTTTAAAGGTCATAACTATGGATACTAGGGAACCCAATAAAGTAAACATTTTACTGTCTCTTTATCCCTGAAGTGATTACCTCAAGAATGTGATCTAACTCGAACCCGGCTGTTCGTCCCCGTAGGAAAATTCTTCAAAAATCCCTTGAATTCAGTGTGCCAATATTTGTAGACAATTATGTATTATGATACTGTTATTGTGTATTATCAGGGGTTTTTTTGGTTTTGTTTTTTTAGTTCTCCTCTATGTGTTTTAGTAACTTGAACATGATGTTTGAGGTCTCATGTTTCCCCGGTGTCAATTTTGCAGAAAGTGATATTCAGGTCATTGTTTTTGGGAAGAAACAGCACAAGCCTGTCCTTTGTGTTTCAAAAAAAAAAAAAAAAAAAAATAAACAAAATCCTGACATTTGGGAAACACTTAATAATGGATGATGACGACTATGCTAGATGTTCTCTGTATTATTTTGGTGCAACAGTGACATGTGCTCTTAGAGTGATTGTGTAAAAAAAATGTGGAATACTTAATGCTTCATATGCAGTACTAGTTTGAGATATGCTTTAACCGACTTCTGAATGGTTATTTTGTCGGTGTGCATAGACAAATTGTGCCATTATGTTAAGATCGACGTCTCACAAACGAGGAGCTAATACTTTAACATGAATAGCTGATAATGATACAGTAGACGTGAGGCTTCGGTCGCACAAACTGAATTATTTTGCTGTGTGTGCAGGTGTTTTATGCATACAGCTGTAGTGATTGTACTCCTCTTTTCTCATCCAACACATTTGCCTTATGTTGAATTCATTTGTGATCTTAAGTTATTGACAACACAGGGAAAGTTCAATTCTGTGTTCAAGTGTTGAAGTACTGTCAATGAAATAAAATGTTCTACAATTTTGTTACATACTGCATCTTTGATTTTTTTTTATACACTTATTTGCAAACATGTTGAAAATCCAAATGATAGCTGAGTGATTTGCAGTGAACAAAAGACACCTCTTATATGCATTTACAATCATACCTATAACATGGCTGTAGTATTTATCAATTTAAGTGAAATTTGAGGTTTTCAAATTTGGGAGGAGCTCCCATTTCTACATTATACAACAGTTAGATCCAGTCAAGCGATTTGATTGGTCAAGAGGCATTCCACCAGTGCTGATATATAACAGCACTCTGATGTTTAACTATATGTATTACTGCGCTTTACAAGTATTATGTAATAATCTATATCACACTACAACAAACTTCGTGCCGCGACAGCATTCTCAGAGGAGGACAGGAAAAAGAGGGAGGAAAGGGAGAGAGGGAGGAAAAAATAGCGTGGAGACTGCTGTTCAAACTTCCAGGTGTGTCCAGAGCTGTTAGCTAGCCTGCGCTAGTGTGTAGACCTATACAAAGTCGCAAGCTAGCTTAATTGTGTTGCTTAGCAACCGTTCAGTCGCTTGAAATCTGACAGACCTATTTGTGCTGGCGGAGCGGAATAAATGTTTATACAAATCATAATCTACTGCCCGTTACTACCTTAACTTGAGAAATGCTGTTGTTGGTAGAACTGTTGTATAAAAGCAATATTACACTCGAGGTCGTGCTGTTATATTGTATACCTGCGGCCTCGTGCCTACGACCGAATCACAGCCCTGCTGATATACAGAAAAACAGCACTCCTTCTCGTGTGATATTGCTTAATAATGACGCGGTTTTAAGAAATGACATCACACAATGACATCACACCGACATTTAGCAACTTTTAGCGACAAAGTGACCTGTCTGGAGAAACTTTCCCTGAAAATTAGTTGGCAAAATTGGAGGAGCCACCACTGCAAAGATCAGACTCTGCAGAGTTTTGTGCATGGGAAGGCAGATTTATGAGATGATGAAATAAAGAAACCAAGTACAAAAACAACAGGCTGCCTTGCCCATGGACCCTGACACTTCATTAGCATTGACTGTAATTAAAAACCAATCATTTAAACACATATTTTCATGCTAGACTGAAAGGAGCTGAAATCATTATTTGGGCCATAACAATAAAAGTCCCTCTGAAGAGGACCATTTAAAGGCAAATTCATTTTTACTTAGACTATATATTACTGTCTATTCAGGTATGTTTTCTCTTAGTTTGGCTACTACATACTGAGCCATTATTTTCACACAGCCAGTTTTCCAGTGGATCTCCATGATGGTGCCAGACTTGGTTGCTGGGAGATTTGTGACGCAATTTCAAAGCCTATAGACCATTGCACGTCTGGGTCAAACTGAGCAAAAGACAGACCCCAGGCATCAAAAAGTTGTCTCTTGACTGGAGCACTTCGTCCCGGCTCAGCATTGTCTTGAATTCTGCAGGCACCGCACTGAAGGTTTGTGGGAGGAGGGCTCCCACTTAATTCATTAGTTCTCCTTTAAGCCACTTTCTCCTGCTGCCCCTCCTCATTCGCCAGCATGACGCTCCCTCCACACTCACAAATTCTTTCCTTGCGCAGTCTAACTTTGTTTCGCTCCGACAAAAACCATTCAATCATCGATTAATATCGCGAAAATTGCTGCTGTGACCGGCGAGAAATGCCTCCTGTGAAGACTGGATTATGCATTTGTGACTCCCGCTTCTGACAGGTAAAACAAACCGGGGTTTGCCTTCATTGCTTCAAGTCTTTTCGTGGTCGACTGGAACAAGGGTACTTTTGTGCGCAGATTTGGGTTATCGATACCATCGATAATTGATAGTAGCCTCCTGTTAAACCAGGTTTACCGATTAGAGGGATAGTAAAACTTTCACCTTAGCCTATACTGATGTTTTCATCAGCCTAAGTGGCCTAATTACAGAAAGTTAGAATAAACTTTGACATTGAAAAGTCAGAGTTTCTTATCCAACAGTGTGCCTGCGGCAGATGAGCAAGGCATCAGCAGCGGTAGGTGATTGCAGCCAGGGCTGCCTGTTGTGGGTATAACCATAACACGTTTTGGTGGTTGACACTAAAAACCTCTGCTATTTAAGTTTATCGTTTTTTTTTTTTTTTTTAACAACTGTGGTGCAGTGTTGTTTAGCAGCCATAACTGTTTATTTCAATAGCACTTCACTTTTTGAAGTAGGGAGGCCCGCAGGAGGTAAACTACTGTTATTCTGGGGCCTCAGGGGAGGAGGGAAGAGGTTTGAATTCTTATGTTTTTACTGTTTCTGTAATGAGAAAACAATTGCAGGTGGCTGACTTTAATGCTCATACTACCCTAACGAAAAAAAGTAGGTTATAATAATCCTAAAATCAGTTTGAGGATACCATACACATATTGTAGCAAAACTAGGCTATACATCCCTCCACGACTTTTAATATAATTACTATGATTGTTATTTAAGTTACCTCTTAGCTAATAAAAAAATAACACAAAACGCTATGAAGTCGCTTTGAAGTTGAGTAGCATACCACAAGAGATTTAAATAAATATTAAAATAAATATGTCTTATGTATTAAAATTTAAATAAGTAGTGACTACCACAAACACAGTTACACTAATTTTATGGAAACAGAGCAAATTAGTTATGGACTGATCTACTTCAGGCTTACAGTCTTTGTCCACAAAAATGGGTCTTAGGCTGCTGAAGCAGTCACAGCTTCCCTGTCATAAATTAGCTGATCAGTGCTTCATCTCGGCCAAAGCTCCACCATCCTCATGTGGACCAGAGAGGAGTGTGACACTTCAGAAGGTCTAATGTCAGATTTCATATTAAACTAACCAGAAATGTGTACATTTTTGCTACTGGGAGGACTAAGAACACAGTTGAGGTTGTCCTTGTTTATCTGAAAAACAGTTACAGAATACATGTACACACAGGACAGCTCACGCCATAAGAATGGCCTGCAGTCTAGACGCCTTTTAAATCACTACCAAATGGTTTTCCACCAGGCTTTTGCCAAGAGCTCCACTAAGGTCATGGAATTTGCTCTCATGTTCAGAGAGTCGATGATAGCCAGCTCTTGTGTTTCTGTAAAGCGCTGTACTTTGGTTTGAAGCTGGTGTGTAACGGCCCAGTAGGCCAGAGTAATGTTACTTCAGTAACGGGCCATTTATGACCTCCAAGGTGCAGAGGCCTGTTTGTCTGGCCATCTGGGTGTGCATGGCCAGGCATGTTGAACACCACCAATTTGGGGGGAAAAAAAGATTGTTACACTCAGTGGTCAGCAGCACAGTGCCTGGAGCTGTGATACAACCTCAGTGTTTAGCTATTAAGTGGATAAGTGTATTCAGTCTGCAGTAAGAGAGAATATAAGGGTAGAAATATAAATGTATACTAGTTTATAACATTTTTAGAACCAATGGAAACTATACAGAAGAATGTACCTGCCCACTAACTTAAATCTGTAAAAACAGCCACTGGTCAAGGAGTTTGTGTATATTTTAACAACAAAGGCCTCCCTGCTTGTGGGCACGGTTCAGCGTTGTGATTGGTAGGTTCTCAGCCGTGCTGCTCAATAACTGCCTAGAACAGTAGGGAAAGCCAGAATGATCAGGGATACAGCTGTATCTAATTATTCTTGGAATGCAGGGCCTTTGTAAGAAAAAGCAGTGCGGAATATGGGCTGGCTTTCTCAAAGCCTTTTCTTCCCCCCTCTTTCCTTCTCAGCTGAGCTCCTTTGGCAATGCCACGGTCCCCTCTCTGATGTGACGATGAGAACCTACACCCGCGGGGCCCCCACAGTCTTCTTCATAAGTCTGCTGTGGCCCCTGCTGGCTGGGGAAGTGGACCCGAGTGGAGGAATCCCCTTCATGGGAGGGAACTATGAAGGCCATCCCATGCTGTACTTCAGCCAGGGGGACGTCGAGGAGTTACAGGCCGCCGCCGCCGGGACTCATCGGGAAATGGCAAGGCGGATCCGCGAGGCCGGAGAAACCATGCTGGAGCACCCTGAGGAGTACCTGCCCCCCTGGAGCCCCGCTGAGTTCAGCGCCCGCTGGAACGAGGTGTATGGGAACAACCTGGGCGTGCTGTCCATGTTCTGCCTGCTGTACCCGCACCGGGCCGGGGCGCTGGACCTGGCCAGAGACTACATGGAGAGGATGGCGGCTCAGCCTAGTTGGTAGATTTTCTGTCTTTGTTCCTCCTTTTACTCATAAATCTGTCCTTTGGAGCATATAGGTTTCTTAAGAGATAGTGACCACATGTAATATTCTAGGGATGCATTGACTTTCTCAGTACCTATACTGATACTGAGTATTGATCCAATTCATTTCTTTCTCTAAACAATTTAGACTGGGACCATTAGCTTGGGATCACTGGGTAAAATATTCTGTCATTTTTTATCACAAATGAAGAAATACCGACTTTTTTTGCCAAAAAATCCATGCACTATTATGTTGACTGAAAGTCTGTGAGAAAATAATTAAAAGTCTTGCTGTGCACTTTCTCCTTAAGAAAACGTAACCCCCTCCCCACCTTCCTCTTAGGATTTCCTTTCTCTTTATCTCTGTTTTTCTCATTAGAGGGAATAACAGAAAACTGTTTAGAGAGTTTACAGATGGTGCCTCATATCTGTGGTCCTCCTCCATGTGTTTTCACTGGGTATTAATCCTGGGCCCTCCCCCTCCTGTGTATTCTCATTTTTCTCTGTGGGCAGAAGTGGGGTAGAGATGCATTGTGGTCTGATAGGTTTGTGGTCCAGGAAATATGTTTAGCAGCTGTCTGAATTCATTGCCGTACATGCCCCCGTTCAAAGGAAATGAGATGTTCAGATGTGAGCTGAGTGGCCCACGACAGTGTGATGAAGCACTGTGGGTCTAGACTGAAGCTCAGGGTCCGGCTGACCAGGGAGGGATCCCAGAGGACTCCCACGGCCGGTCTTAGTTGTATCCCACACTGCTGACAGTCTTACAGCAGGGCTCAATATTAAAGTTATGTAACAGAGGGAGCGTGTCTTGCTGCCATCAGGGCTGCTTGCTGTAGCTGCACACACAGCACACCAACTGCACAGAGTTCCCATCATCCATTGCCCTAATTTTGATGCTTTTCTCAACCCATTATGAATTAATGCATTCTCTGTGTAAATCCTCATAATCTGGGAAATGTGTTATATAACATTTAGACAATTACCATAAAACTAGTATATTGCACTTGGCTGTAACATTTGTAAACATAAGATTGATTTTGTATGAGCTGAATTATTAACAGTTTCTTTGGACTGTCCAGTGATACTGTCCAACTTACTTAACATTCAGTTTGTTAATGCTAAGTTGAGTCTTTACAATAAGTATTTACATATGAAGTTGGAGTTTCAGTGACTGTAAAACTGTAAAACTCAACTGATACAAACTTGATACTAAGTTCATAATCAGAAAACTTTATAGATCACAGAAGGGAAAATGAGTAATTGGGTAATTTAGTTTAATATTAACATTGGACAGTCCAAATGAACTGTGAGTACTAAATCACCAGAAACAGACTATGTGCATTTAAACATTTTTTAGGATTTACCCGCAGGCTACATGCTAAATAATTTTAGATTATGCCACTAGAAAGAATGCATTGCTTGTCCCAGTCACAAAATGGAATGGATGATGGAATCAGCCACTGGGATTTGGATCTGGGCGAATCTTGATGCTGGGCGCTCTTTGATTGCTGTCATCAGATGCCCGACTGCAGTGAGTGATGCCTGCTGGCTCCAGTGTAGCTTGGCCATAAGAAGCAGCCAACCCATAATACTGAATCTCCTGATGCACCTGTATCATGTTCATAATGTGTTTGTAGTGGGTCTGTCCACAGTCACGTTCATACCAGCTGTCCTGACGTCCTCCATCACAGTCTAACATTGCACTCCATGTCTGAAGCTGAGGAACTCGAGGTCGCTGACATGCGGGGCAAAACTCTCCACTGTTGCTGCTAATTTTGGTGTTGTGGCACTATGCATGTCAGGATTTCTCTCCATTTAGCTCTTGGCTAAAGGAACATTTCTCCTTCTCTTATTTCACCACAACAAATTCTTCAATTCCCTTAAAAGGTCTAATGAAAGTGAGTTCTGTTTGACTGGATTTTTAGTATCCTCTTCTAATACTCGACTGCAGAGCGAGAGTAATTCCACTGAAACAAACAACAAATAAACTGTGCTGATCAACCAGCTTGTCCGCTGGGGGAAAAGTTGGCCGCGGCCGAACTTTTCGCAGCCATCACCTGTCAGCAGCCGGCCCTGTTTGCATGCTTTTCTTCTCTGCCTGGCAATGTGATTTCATTACAGGAACAATAGTTTCGCCTGGCAAGTGCAAATGGCTGAGAAGTTGATTACAGCCAATTCAAAGCTTCCCAGTTCTCTGCTCCATTTATTTGAAAGGCAAAAGGAACAGATGTCTCAAGAAGCCATGTTCAGAGAATGGTTCCATCCATCGTCGGGGTTGATAATAACCCCAAAAGTAATTTCATTGAGTTTCTTTTCTCTGTTTATATTCAATCAGTGTGAACAAATTAATGCTTAACAGCTTGCTATGTTGCCTTGTTAAAATTATTTGATTTGCCTGTTCCAAACTTTGTAGCTGGTATCATTGGTCAAATTAGAGTGGGACATCAACCAAGTTACGTTTTTGTCAATTCTCAGTTGGAAAGTCATAAAATAGAAGAAATCTGGGCTCTTATCCTGAACCGAACATAATAGCTACATGTGGACAGGGGATTGTGTTAATTTTTGATGGACTGAATCTCCAGGTGCCAAATTATTACTGTTTTTGGCAGAACTGTGGGACAATCCCGTCTCTCTTACAGGTACACCAAACACTCAAAACCCCCCTCATGTGAAGAAGGCGGGGACTCTAGCAGCTTAATCCTTTTCATTTTGCTCCACGGCCACTGAACCGGGGAAAGGGGATTTTCCGAGGGCTCACGGAGTTTTCCCCGACAGTGTGGCATAAGTGCAATTTTCAGAACATCTTTCGCAGAGTCGGTGTCTGTGTCACGGCTGAGCGACGGAAAGCCACCGAGCGTGTGTGTTTTCCCATCTTAAGAACACACTGGGAGTTTTCTCTTTGGCCGCACTTTTATTATGGTCACTGAACCTCACACGACTCCTGCAAAGTGGCTCCAGGAATCAGTCAGCTGTGGTATCCATGACCTTCAATTATGTCTCCAACAACTTGTGCAGGGGAACCATATTGGTCCCTGGTTTAGGTTTTTTTACACAGTCCATGTTTAAACATACACAGCTTTAGCAGAATCCAGTATCCAATATTGACAGTGACATGAAATTATTCAAATTACTTTTGCAGCCCTTAACTAACCAGATTTATGAACCACAGTAAATAAAAGTTGGCTTTTTAATGGCCACATTTCAACATGCGGATCCCTTTTGTTCCTTTGGTAGTTTTGTGACCATATTCAAAGGAAATTCATTCCAAATGAACCTCAGCAGCCACTTGGCATGTGGGAATGATGTATTAGCAACATCAAATGGATGAACATGCCCCGGGGCAGCAGCGTATCTTTGATATGTTATGTGTGTAATTAAGTGTTTTAGGAGTTTTAAAGGAGAGCAGCTGGTGCTTGGAAGGGGATGTTTGGGAATTCAGGTGCATGAATAATTTCACCTTACAGATTTCAGTGTAATATGTATGTACATCATCGTATGATCTGCTGAGTGAAATCATGGCAGCTCAGGGCACACTGCAGATTCATCACCACATCTGAAGACCATTTCTCTGTAATTACAACGTGCAGAATAAATAAAGAACACCTATAACTATTTTACAATAACAATTTGTGCTCTTAAAAATGCACAGAAGTCAGCGTTCTCAGAAGCTAGCTACTCTTAAAACGGAGGGAATTCGCACATGCAACACTTTTATATGGCTCTTTACATGGCAGCCCGTGGCGTAGATCTAATTGCTGCATAAAATGCTACTTAGCATCTTTATGTTTGCTTTCAAAGTGAATACACATTTTAAAGCGATGTTAAAGGGAATTAAAAGGCTTTGCAAAAGAAGACATCTTGTTCATGACACCTGTATATTTAAACCTTTTCCAATGCATGTTCAGTCAGGATTATGTCAGGGACTGCTCTTAATTATCCCAGAAATTCCCTAGGCACAAATTCCCTAGACTGGTGGTTTTCAAAGTGGGGTCTAGGGACGCACATTGGTCCTTGTGGCCCTCAGCAAAATGAGAAATAGTTTAATTTCACTATTTTTAAAACCCTCCGACTTGGACACGTCTGCTCGTCTTGCCTTCAGCCTTTTGTTGCTGTGTGTTTTGCAGGTTGGTCAAAGACGCCCCCTGGGATGAAGTTCCCTTAGCCCACTCCCTGGTCGGGTTCGCCACCGCGTACGACTTCCTGTACGAGTACCTGAGCAAGGGCCAGCAGGAGCGCTTCCTCCAGGTGATCGGCAACGCCTCGCGCCTCATGTACGAGAAGTCGTACGTCCGAGGATGGGGCTTCCAGTATCTGCACAACCATCAGCCCACCAACTGCGTGGCTCTGCTGACCGGCAGCCTGGTGTACATGACCCAAGGTGATTACCAGTGATGCATGTGTTTATAATCTCTATTGGAAAAGGTCATTGCATTAATAGATCAGTGGCCATGGTTTCAATGAGGATTTGTAACAAAGTCCGATAACAGGCCAATAGCCTTTTATTAAAAATCAGATATGCCAGTCTGTCATCCACCTCTGATATGATGCAGTTTCCTCCCTCCAACCAGAGAATTTATTCCAGCAGGAGTTTTAGTCAAGCAATGTAAGGGTTAAGCTTAAAATCTGCAAAGAAATCTGCCTCAGCCTGCACTAAGGAGCTGCAGCCCAACTGAAAGAATTTGATTTTCAGGGTTTTCACTGGAAAGTTTTAACATCACATGGTCCAAAAGCCTGTTTCAGAGGGTTTTTCAGCCCTGCCAAGAACAAAAACTGTGGATGGAGGCATTGAATGCAAAAAAGAAAACACTTTTTTTCATTTTGGCTGGAAAATAATCTAATTTAAAAACGCTGAATATTAGCATTTAAATATTCGGTCAAAATATTGATACCTCATGTTGGTCAAACCCTGCTTTGTACTATTTAGTTTGGTTTGGTTTAGTTTAAGGGATAAAACACACTGAGACAGGAGACAACCCAGGATATAATATGAAAAAAGCAAGTACAATTAAATAAAGTGCAGATCTGACAACACACTGTGAAAACAATTAAAAACAAACATTCATATCACAATAAAATATTCATTCTGGACTCATAATCTCTTAAAATCAGCTGAAATCAAAGACTGCAGGGTGAATACTGTTACAATAGTAAGATTCAAAATGGCTTCATGCTGACCGACCCAGATTAGTGGAGCCATATGGAATGTGTAAGACTGAGTAATCCTGAGAACGAGCGCTGTAACTTTTGAGATTGATCACGAATGAGCGAACAAAGATAATACAGCAGCTTCTGGAGTTTCTGCTGTGAGAGTGACCTGCAGGTTAGGATTAGGACGACGTTCACTGTAGGTCTAATCCAGCGGTTATAACACTACTGCCTCTTTGATGATGAGACTTTATTATTTAATAAAATTTAATCTGCCATTTTTGTTAAAATACATGATAAATTGCAAAAAAAATCAACTTATAACCCCTATGTAAATTATCTTATTTGCAGCTATAAATTGTAACTTTTTCCTCTTATTCCTTGTGAATATTCATGATTTTTCTCACCTCTTCACATCCAGTTTGTTTTGAATAAATGGATAACTCCGGCCGCAGAATGACAGAAGTTTTCATTCTCATGGCGTGGCTTGGTGGGCTTTATTCACTTATGCGAGAAATATTGTGGACTAGGATTTCAGTTCTGTCGGCCTGAGGTTATCTGACATAGCTGTATTTCTTCCTGTGTAATTGCTTTTCCAGCTGAAACTCTCTACACTGGTTCTGCAACTTTCTGCAGTTTTATTTTTATCTTTTCTAAACTTCAGCATTTCCTCTGTGAGAGTTATTTGACCATGCTGTCCTGTAGGCACCAGTGATTATTCCCCTGCTCGTTCGCGGCGGCTCTTTTTCTGTTTTGTTTCAATATCCTGGGCTAAACATTTTGTATCGCAGAGAAAGTGCACTGGAAGGTGAATGCCTGTTGTTCCCAGCAGGCCCGCAGTACAGCTTGGTTTACTTACAGGGATTTGATTTCTGGTACAAAAGATCCGATCCTGATGTGAACTAAATGACAGCTGGCTTACAGAGATCACTGTGGTCACGGTGGTTTTATTTAAAACTATTTTTGTAGAGGGCAACAACGGGTGCAGGTCTGTGCAGACTCAGGAGAGTTATAGCTCACCCTGTTTTTCTCCCTTTTAACTTTTTTCCATCCAAGGCAAAAGAGACTTTGCTTGAACTTGGCTTGTTAACGCTTCTGTTACCTGGATAAGGGATTTTGTTCGACCACCGCTTGTTTTTGTTTTTTTTTACAGATTTGATTTGGTAAACGTGTGCTTTTTATAGCAGACATCACGCAGCGAAGATTGCTTTACACTCGGTGACCAAGTAGCTTCTTAAAAGATTGCAAACACATGATTCATCTGCATCGATCTCAAAAAAAGCCCGTCGTTCCAGCTGGTTCATCTCGCTCAGGCGTCGCTCTTAATGCTGCGCCGAGGCCTGGCCGCATTCCACTGTCCTATATTTATCATTCATTTCCTGTGCAAAAGGATGACTTTACATGAAAATATTATTCTGTCAGGATGGCTGTGAATAGAGGGACGTTTGCCAGCGAAGCACTGCCAGAAATTAAGAACCAACTCTGGTTTCATTACAAAACTATCTCTTCTTCAGTCGTTGTCTTCCACAGACTTTACACAGCTGATATTTAGGACCAAGTACCACCTCTTGTATTATTAGTATTTTGCTTTCTCAAATAAATAAATAAATATGCTTGTGCCATATAATGACACTTGTATACTTTTAAAGGCACAAACCATCTGCACTCACTTCTCACTGTTACTATCGCCATGGAGTTTGGTCTAGAAGAAGCAGTGTAAGGGTTAGATAACCAGATAAGAGGACAGCAGGCAGTTTAGAGCATAAATGCATTCCTGATGCAGGTGTCTGCATGTTGGTGCCTGCAAGCTAAACACTTAATTGGGCAGAATTGTGTGCCGTTTATCCAGAGTTCATTTGTACTCAAGAGGCTCCTGTATCGGTCATGTCTTCCCGTTCACCACCCACAATGTGGACATGTCACAAAACGACTTATGACGTGCATTTCTGTTTTGTGTTTTGAATGCAGAGCGCACGCTATAGACTTGTGCGTTTGTCATGAAAACAGACCGGGCGTTCACCAGGAAAGGCACAGATTAATTCGAAATGACTTGAGACGCTATTAAGAGGCTTGTAAAGTCAATTTATGATAACGGCTCGCCCGCTCGCGTATTCCACAATTACTGTTGGAGAGTAAAATAAATACATAAAATTTTGAGACAGCTGCTGCTCCTACCCTGATCCATCTTGCCCGCAGTGTTAATTATTTTTATATTACGATTTCTAATTTAAAGGAGCAAATATTAATTCATGACTTGTATTGACGTCTATCGGTGACCAAGAAATTGCAGCAGGTCTGTGGCACAGCTTATGGTCTGTAATTGACAGAAATGGTGAAAAAAAAAAAAAAAAAAAAACTTTGTTCCAAAACAGAGGCAGAGAAAATGAGTTCCAAAAGCCAGAAATCTCAGCACTCATTAAAAGTAATTGTTGAGCCATTGGTGTTGATCAATCACCCCATAAACACCCCCCGACTACGGTTAACTGTCCATTTTCACTGTAGTTACAGTGAAGACAGAGTTCAGTTTAAGATACAATGAAATTTTAGTGATCCCTGTGGGGAAATTGGGTTTCTGCAGTAGCACAAATACAATACAGCAGGGAGAAAAAGGAAAATAGAAGAAATAGAATTGCAATGTTTACTGTGATAACTAATAAATTTCTGAATGTTTCAGTTCTGGTTCACTTGAATTTAGCAGGTTGTAAATCCGATCATTTCAAAATATCCATCATAGGAAGAGAAAAAATAACTTGGATTAAGTCTGAACTTATCCATTTTAATCCCATCCACTCAATTGCATTTATGCCTATTACTGAATTAATAACCAGCTGAATTAATAACTAGCATGTAATAATACTTAGGAGACTTTTCATCACGTATTGTTGAGTAAATGATAACTGTAAATATTTGATATTTAATTACTTTTTAATAATTTATATGCATAACCCTTGTAGTTTAATGTTATGTTAGTTTGATCTGCAAGGAAATGAAGGAAGACAAAGGCGACTTGAAGAGCGCTATTGGAAACACCAAATCCCTTGACCTTTCACATTCCTCTGGACGAGGGGGTAACGGTGCTCTGAAGGGTTAACAGGCAGGCTCAGTTCGCAGAATTCAAAGTGTGGGACACTAATTTGTGCTGATGGAGGCTCTGGGTCTCCAGACTCAGCACCCTGACTAACAGCATGGGAGACAGCCGGCCTAAGCCCTCAGCACGACAGCAGCATTATCCCCTCTGCTAGTCATTAGGTAAACTAGCCACATTATTAGACTGTGGGAGAACAGAGGAAGTTGGACCTGAGAGCAGCGTTGCTGTGCCGTACATGTATGTGACGCAGGTTGTCTGGTATGTGCTTTACTTTTAATGTGGGCTGAGGCAGTAATCCGTGAGCTCCTCGTTTTCTGCGGGGATTTTTGGTGACATCTTTGATGCTGAGTGTTTATCACTGTGGTGTTTTGGCTCTAAACTTTCCAGAGATCACAGTCAGGACAGTGAACAGGACTATGACGTCTTTTTCCTTGGATCTCCTGCTCTTTAAATATTATATATCGCATGTATATATAGGCAACATCCATATATGGCATATACTGTATGTCTGTATTAAATAATCATATATGAAACATACTTGAATAAGGCATATTTTCATACATGAAGATGTTTATATGTCCAGCACATCACCAAAACATGCATCTCCAGCTGCTACATGCATATTGAACAGTTATGGGTGCACATATATGACCATATAAGGACAATATATAAGTCACTTATTTTCAACATTTATGGGCACAGTTTGTGGCAAAAAGGACACTAAAACCTCAGATTTTTTAATACAGTATTAAGAAAGAAAGAGAAAAAAGAAAAAAGTTAATTTTGAAACAGTTATTTTTACATGTGGAGCACTGGGTAAAACACGGGGAAGTGAAAGCAATAAACAAAACATGAGGGTTGAAGCAGTTTCTGGTGAAACCTCAGTTAAGTATTATAAAGATGGTAAGAGAGGTGTGGTCCAAGACACTGACAAATGCTGTATATTTCACCAATAAATTGATACAGCTACAGCAAGGATTTGACTTAATTTTGTTTAATTGCTTATATAATAATAATATTGCTTAGGAGGAAAATGACTGAGTCAGAAAGCCTGCGCTGCTCTTAAGTGTGGAACTGGAGCGTGAGCGCTAGTGAAGCGCTGTTTGGGTAAATGTGGTCTTTGTGTGCCAAGAGTTCCTGTTTGATGGTAAATACCTGCTCTGTGTAGGCCACCAGTCCCCAAACCCAAACCAAACACTGGCGTGGACAGCTCCAGTGGGCGGGCCCGGGCGACTGGGCGGGTGCCAAGCAGCCACCACCAGCGGCCCCGGGATTCCTCAATGAACTGTGGCTGGAGTGTTTATGTGGTCACTTGTTCTCATAGTAAACTCTATGTGTGTGATCCTGTGTGTGTGTGTGTGTGTGTGTGTGTGTGTGTGTGTGTGTGTGTGTGTGTGTGTGTATGAGAGAGAGAGGAGAGAGAAAGAAACAGACTGTATGTGTTTCTGTGTTGTCTAAAAGCTCTTGGTGAAGTGGTATGGAGGCTCATTTT
>OMLF01016175.1:28383-41389 GCA_900302615.1 Holocentrus rufus | reverse complement strand
ATCTTTTATTACATTAAGAAGAATCAAGGATAACCATTTTGAATGAGCTCATGTTGCCTGCCCATCTCTAATGCCATAATTCAAAGGGCTGTCATTACATTAGATCATATGTAGATGTACTGCAGTCCTCCCTGATGCCAGTGACTGACGCAGACGACAAAGGAATAATCACATTTAATATTGTAATTGTGTTATTGTAGTCCTCTTGCTCAGTCCCTTTCCAATAACTAAGTCTGATTGTCTGGATATGACAGATCAAGGCTGCACCACACTGGGGGAAAGTGAACAGTGGACCATAAGCAACTGCACAAACAGATATATAGGTTGTGCTTCATAGTTTGTGTCTCTCAGTCAGGATAGAAGTGGATTTCCCTCAGAGAGGAGTGTTGCAAATTATTGTTGCATGATTATTGCTTTTCCTCATACAATTTTGTGTAAAATTAAAAACATGCTGAATTCAAACTACAGTACAAAAACCCCTCAAAGTTTCAATGTTGTTTTTGCAAATAATGTTTGTGACTACATGGGAAATAAAAAGTTTAATAGGAGTATAACAAATACTCTATTTCTTAAGTATTTTTGTGCAAACAAAACCATTTTTTAAGTAGTGTTGACTCACTTCTTATACTTGATCTTCACATAGGCACCAAAGCCGGCGCCTGTGCAGCCAGAGGAGGAGCGCAGGCAGCTGAAGTACAGTTTACCTGCTGACCCTTATGGCCTGATGGAGATTACAGACGTTCCTAAAGGCAAGCTGTCCCTGGTCGAGGCTCTGAAAGCCCTCAACAGCCACAAGCGTGAACCTCAGACATGGACGGTGGAAAAGATCGCGCAGGAGTATTCCCTTGACTTGAAAGACACAAAAGCCCTTCTAGAATTCTTCATCCCCTTCGAGGTTAAAATCATACCGCCCAAGACTGGAACTGCTAAGCAGATAAAGGATTCATAGGAAGAAGTCTAACGGCAGACACAAGCCAATAATTATCTGATTTATTTATTTACGTGAATAGATTTCAGTGGGATTGCGGCCTGCTTCAAGGCTCCATTTTGAAACGGTTAAGGCAGGAAGTGGTCTAGGCTGTATGTTGTCTAAATGAAGATAGACCATATTTTGAATAATACATAGCCATTTTTGTTCAACATGATCAGTGAAAGGTAATTCATGTGAAACTGTTAACCTCAGCATTTTTATTTAATTATTACTTTAGCAGGACATTTTCTGTATGCAGTATTTGGTGTTTGATTTCCATTGCAGTCCATTTTGATTTGGATGTTGTCATTTATGTGACTATGTATCAGGTAGCCTAACAACATTCAGAGTCTCTTGGAAAACAGAATGTCTGGTGTTTCAAAATAATTTTCCAGGGTGTCGTCTGTCATTTACATCCTCTTATCCATCCAGTTACACATGGAAACAAGATTTTACTGAATGGAAAATGAAACAGACAGGAGCTGAGGTCATGATACCAGCCGGTTTGACGTCTCAGTCTCTGTGTTTACTCTCCAGGTTAGATATGCTCCTCAATGCCTTTTTTTTTTTTTGTAGGTTTATGGTACTTTTTGCCCCCAAATGCATCATCTTGTAGATACAAATCCAGATGTTGCTCAAATTTAAAATGATCCTGCCCAGAAAGTTTGATTTATTTTTAAGAAAGCTATGGCATTTCAGTGGGACGTCACAGAGTAGGGAGTTAATTCAGTATTTCACTGGGTGTCATCACTTCATGTAGATGTGCTGTTGTAATCCAGTTCATAAGGAACAGAAACTGTATGACCAAAGGTGTACAAATTAATTTAGTGCTATGTTTCATTTACAGCTATGAGTCATTAAGAAGCATTTGATGCAGAAATTGCTCATTATTTGACAAGGTTCAAATTCCTGGAGCTTTCACATTTCAGAAGCAACCAGTATATCTAAAGAAGTGAACTTTTTTTTGGATGGTAACAGTTGTGTTATGGCATTTATGACACTGGCACTGATTCGCTGCATATGCGCACAATTTTTTTAATAAAAGACTTTATTTTAGGCATTGTGTCTTAAGCATTATTTCAGTTGTTTTTACAGTCATGTATGTAATGGAGCATGCTATGTGATATGTCAGAGAGAGCTTACATCGCTTTTTATGTTATGTAGCTTCTGAAATGGTCAAGAATGTAGAGACACAGTAAATATACCATAGACAAACTGTTTCAGAATCCTAAATACTGTTTACTGTAACAGGGTCAGTACTAAACTCATGAAACACAGCAAATGACCTTTTTGCTGTTCAGACTTATTGCCAAAAAGAAGACTGAAGAGGCACAATTAATATTGACTAACAATAGATTCATATCACAAATCCTTATATACATCTTGTTTCCCACACAGAAAAATGCGTTTTGGATATACTTGAGTATATGTGCAGAAAATGGGTTTCAAAGAGTCTGTGTAAATGTAAATTATGTTCACTGGGAAATATTTTGGGTACACATGTAGATATGTGTTGGTAACTGTGCATAGGTAAGAAATATTTTGATCTAAGTATATATTCAATCTGTGTCATTTTACTTGTAAAATAACATATTGGCCAGATCTGATATATTTTACAACATATCTCTGAACATATTCTAATTTATATGTATTGTTTGTTTGTTTAAATTTATTTATGGGATTAACGGACCAAGATTGCATTAGTCGAACTGGCAGTTCTGAGCAGACATGATGCACAAAACTTTTGTGAAATGTATTTCTTATGTATGAGAAAATTAATTTTTGCAGAATATAACCTTGATTTCTAAATGCTGTATTTATACTTCTGAATGTAACAGAATTAGCATTGCCTATTCAGACATGGAACAAACTAACTAACCTCTAAATGTTCCAAGTTGTAAGGTTTGATATTCCTCCCCACGCACGTGCCCAAAAAGAACACTTCCTCCAGCCAGGCCACGCCCTCTTTCCCACAGGGATCTGTTTCCATTGGACGACGTTGCAAGTGGGCGCATCCCTACAAACATGTCCACTTTTGCCCATGCTACTGGTTTGTGTGGGTGTCAGTTATCACCACGACAGAGCTGAGTCAAGGTAGCTACAAACAACACGAGGAAGACCGGAAGCAGTGCGATTTCGTCTTAAAAATAAAAGCAGTAAAACAGACATGTAGAACTAGAAGGATATGCCTGCTATCTAAAAGATGTCCAGTTAATCCACAGAAGTATTAAAATTGGTGTCAAAAAGTAGAAACTGAGCTCCATAATTTCACATTTGAAGCTTGTGTTACTCAGAGAGCGGCTACGCCTTCAGCGAGAGAAGCTTTATTTTGAAAGTCATAACAGGAAGTAACGCGCGTTAACTCCAGCTGCCTTGACGCTGGTACCCGACAGCAACTGTACAGCGTAGTAATATCTAGGCTACATAGATTGTGTGGTATGTTTCGCACTGGAGGATGGGCTGCCCAAATCTCACAACTGTAGGAAGGGAAGACTGAAAGAGTGGCCTGGAAAAGCGAAAGACTCTTTAATTAATTTACATTAAAACAAACCGCCGAATCAGTCAGTGTTTCTTTTTTTGTCGCTCCCTTGGAAACAAAAGCGAGAGTGATCCGAGACCAAACCAGATGCCGATTTCACTTTACGGTTTTCAGTTGTGTAGGAGGAAAGAGCATCGGCGATTGTCGCACTGCTGCTGAAATACGTACATATTTGATTGTATTTTTTTTAGTTGATAAAGGAGCTTCCGATTGTTTTTTATTTCGGTTAGGATAACGACTGATTTAGCTCCATGTCTTGACTACAAAGAGGAGAAAGCATTTGGGCGGCGAGATGCACCATTTGGAGGACTGAGCTTCACCACTTCAACCGTCTCTGGGCTTCAACATGGGAGAATGAACCAGGTAATATCAAAGGGAAAACATCTGAAAACGACCAAATTCTGTCGGCAATAAAATTAAACGCCCAAATATCACATATATTTGCGATAGCCCGAAGTTAAAAACATATCTGTGGCCTCACTGTTGTCGTTGTCCAGAGGTGAACTCTCCATGAAGCCCACTGGCTCTCGCCTCAACCATTTTGTTGGAGAATACAAATCCACAGACTCCACAAATTCTCGTTTAAATTTTTGTGAAAATGAAACACAAACAAGAAGGACAGTTAGCGGTGAAGAAGTCCTCGAGTTGGCCTTAATCGCACCAACTTGGAGGTTAATCAAGTGAAGGCCTGCCTGGTTTGAATCAAGTGTAATTGTATTGGGCATTGATTTTCTGTACATTTGGGCGACATTGCTGGACACATCTAAGCTCACATCACAACATAATCTCACATTAGGGTTAGAAGGTGTGTAGATGCTTGGATGTGGCTTTCTTTGACTAAAAATTTGTGTCAAACTCCTCTAATGACAACATAACACCCACATCTGTCTGTGGTCACTTCCTGTTGGTTAAAAGGAAATCTTTTCAGTACAGACTTAAAAAGTGAAGGTAGATGTTACATTTCTCTTTACCATGTTAATCATATAAGCATTGTAGACAAAGTGCACAAAAACCTTCATCTGAAATATTTTGCATGAATGCAGGCTCAAATTAAGATATTTATCTCATGGAAGATCTGAACTCAAATTAACTTTGTAGTCTAGGATTTAAGTTTAATTCACGCCTGCACATCTCGCCTTTACAGTTTCAGTGTGTTATACTGTAGAAATAAACCTCTTCCCACACCAGGGCTGCAACTAATGATTATTTCCATTGTTGAATAATCTGTTAATAATTTGTTTCTAACAAGTGGTTAATCAATTTGTCTGTATGTGTCAAAATAAAGACAAATGCTCATTAGAAGATTGAAGATTAAGATTGCTTAGTCTGACCAGCAGATAAAAGACCACCAAGTATTAATTTTATAATGATATTAATGAATAAAAATAAGCATATCTCAGATTCAGTGTCTTTATCATCTAGAGAAACATGGAAATGTGCATGATAAAAGACCAAAAAGATGAATCCTGTTGCAAAATTGCAATTATTAATTTTTTGCCAGTCGACTAATCGATTCAGTGCAGCACCACATGTTCTTATATTTGACCACTTATGTGCAGGAATTGATACAATTGTCCATCAGTTACTGCTTTGGTAAATGAGAAAAAAACACTATAAATGTTGATGCAGATACAAATGACACTGTTATTGTCAATGTGCCTTTTGACACATTATTAAGGGTTCAAGTACCTTTGAAATACCACAGAAAATAGATCCGGTACCTTCTTACAGGTTGTAATCGCCACAAACACTGAATTACAATGTGGGCTGCCCGCGACCATTTTCAGTGTAAATACACTTCCTCCTTCAGGGATGCAGTATCTGGATGAAAAGCTCTCAACCCATTTCTCCCTGCAGTTCTCCATCACATGATTGCGTTGCCACAATTCCCAGTCTTTAAGAACCCTAAGTGCCCAATCATCCATTTTAATGCAGGTTCACATCATTGCTTGGAGGTTGAAGAGGCTTTTGTATCGTTTTTAGGTCACTCTGCCTGAACGGAATGGAAACAGATGTGTTATTATCTCCCCCGTTGTTGTTGACTGCTCCACAATACATATTTGGTTTCCCTAAAAAAAAAAAAAAAAGCGTTCTGTCTAGAAAATGTGGCATGTAGGGATGTTAAGTGAGCAGAGCAGGAAGTAGACCGAGATTAAGACTGTTTCTTATTTGCTTTCATTGACTCGGTCTTCATTGTTATGAAGCTGTGGGTAATTGCAGCAGACAATATGCTTGTCATCACCATATGAATAAACCACACTCTTCCCAGCTTCACTGCTGTCACCCTGTTTATCTCCTTAATGCAGCTTTTTCTTCCTTGACTGTCTCAGTGACATAAAATAATATGCTTATTTCTCTGCTGTCTGTTTAATTACTACTTACCCAGGGCCCAATCCCAACTCCCTTCCCCTGGCCCTACCCCTGGTTTTGGTTACCTAGGAAATGGGACACCACTTGTATACAGGACATACAGGACAGGGCAGCAGTTCCTGTAAAGCAACTCACACTTGCACTGATATCAGAGGAGCGGGGAAGTGCACAAAATGCATCACTGGATCTTAATTTTAACACTTCAAAAGCTGGTTATGGAAATAAACTGTACTGCCACGCACATGCCACCATTTAAACGTAATTTGTGTCGATTTTTGTGAAATGCAATTACATATTTCATTGCATCTACATTGATTTAAGATGTTGCAGTGGATTTTATAATATTGCTAAAGGGAAACGGGACGCCCCACAATCCAGAATGTAGGGGTAGGGGGGGAAATGGGATTGGGCCCTGGTATCAGAACAGCAGCCAACCTGTGCTTTAATTAGCCTGGCCATATGAAACGTTGACTAACATCTTAACGCCTGCACAGCACATATAATTGCCTGTAATTGTATTTGCTCTATTTTCTCGCCCACTTATGACCAAAAATAGAGACGACGAAGCTTCATTTGTGTGAAAATGCATTATTTTATTTTTTTTAACGGCTGGGAGATGGGCTCCTTTAAAGCCATCGTTTTGTACAGAATGGTCTGCACATTTACTATTTGACATTTGCCACTTAGCCATTGTAAATGATCCCAGCCAGTCTTGAAATAACAGCGCCCAGTGTTTATACAAGTGATAAGGGTTTTTATTGCAGTATTGACTTGTCCCCAGTTGAACACTGGCTGTTGGGTAGTGGCAAGGTTTTAAAAAAAGGACACTTTAATGTGATTTATAATTACATTTTAGGGCACAGACTTTTTGTCCATTTCCAGTTTAAGCAGTTTATGTTTGAGCATCATTATTCCAACATGTGGTGTATCACTGTTTCTTTGGACAAATTTTTGGAATAAATTGCTTTAAGGGTTCACCTTTTAATCAAAACACCATAATTGTACCAGTAATGCTCTGGTACATGCAAAAATTAACATCTTGGGGACTAAATTGAATAGTGATGAGCTCCTGTGTTGTGTGGGCAGCAGCTTGTGTGTTTACTAATCAGAAATAGCTGCAGTTCAAACACTTTCTTCCTCCAACCACTGTTCTCTCTCATGTCACTACTAATCACCGTTCAGAGAGAATTATATCATTATATTCATCACCCAGTCCGCTTGAATCATCTTGAGGTAAAAAAAAAAAAACTGAAGTGATGTTTCATTTTGAAGACTGGGCCTCTTTTTGGAGAGAGATCATGGTGATGTGTGGAGTTAATCTGGGGAGTGAAGGCACAGACATTTCTGCCTCTCCTCCCATGTCACCCTGAGTACATTACAGGCTCGCTGTCTCCTTCATTACTACTCTAAAGGGAATTTGATGGAAAGGATATCGTCTTAATCTCTTTATCGCCTTTCAGGATGCCCTTTCACAGTGGCTGTGATGTAACAGTTTGAGAAACGCAAAGCCATTATAAGTAAAACAGTTGGAGCACGGCTGAACAATTGAGCGAAACATGATTGAAATTGCAATAAGTTTAACATGCAAATCGTAGGAGCTGAAACTGTTTTCTCCAGATGTAAGAAAACATGTTAGGCACAAAACACATCATCATTTTAATAGTTTTTTTCAGGGAAAATGAAAATTATGATGCAAAAATGATCATTCCTACTAAAATTGTTTATCATATCACAATTGCAATATCTATCAAAATAATTGCAATGTTTTTTTAATCATATTGTTCAAGCCTTTTTTTGGAGTAGTTGGGATGAAATATTGTGTAATAATGCGAGTAACACCAAAATGTTTACTTGCGCTGATTAAATTTGTGTGTACTTCTTAGGGTCTGGAAGCCACGAAGATGCTGGTGTGTTTGGTCGAGCGGGGATTATCTGCACCCACGGCGTCATGTTCAGTGTGAGATCGCCAGCGATGACGCCAGTTCACCCTTGGGAAGAATGGTTCACTCCACTGTTGCTCCCCTTCCAGAGGCAGGGGACATTAACGCGAGCCTCTCCTGCCTCGTTACGGGGCTGCTGAACCTCTCCAAGAGGCTGGCGATGGAGAACGTCTCCATGGCGAACGCCTCCCACAGCTCCCGGGTGCCCCCGGAGCCGGTCACGCCCACGCCGGAGGCCCAGGAGAGTCTGCAGGGCGTCGGCCTGCCTCTCCAGGTCGTCTTCTGCGTCATCATGATCGCCATCCTGCTGCTGGCCCTCCTAGGAAACGTGGTGGTGTGCCTGATGGTCTACCAGAGGTCCGCCATGCGCTCCGCCATCAACATCCTGCTGGCAAGCCTGGCGTTTGCGGACATGATGCTGGCCATCCTGAACATGCCCTTCGCTCTGGTTACCGTGGTTACTACGCACTGGATCTTCGGAGACGTTTTCTGTCGCGTGTCGGCCATGCTCTTTTGGTTCTTTGTGATTGAGGGCGTGGCTATACTGCTTATAATAAGCATAGATCGTTTTCTTATTATTGTCCAGAAACAAGACAAGCTGAGCCCACGCAGAGCCAAAGTGCTCATCGTGGTCACCTGGGGACTTTCTTTCATTATCTCTTTCCCACTGGCTGTTGGTTACCCGTCCCTCCAGATCCCCTCCAGGGCCCCTCAGTGTGTGTTTGGCTACAGCAGCGAGCCCGGTTACCACGCCTACGTGTTGATACTAATGCTAGTCTTCTTCTTCATCCCTTTCATGGTCATGCTGTACACGTTCATGGGGATCCTGAACACCATCCGCCACAACGCCGTCCGCATCCACAGCCACCCAGACAGCATCTGTCTGAGCCAGGCCAGCAAGCTGGGCCTGATGAGCCTGCAGAAGCCCTTCCAGATGAACATAGACATGAGCTTCAAGACCCGTGCCTTCACCACCATACTCATCCTCTTCTCCGTGTTTACAGTGTGCTGGGCGCCCTTCACTGCCTACAGTCTGGTCACGACCTTCAGCATGGGGTTCTACCACAAAGACAACTTTTTTCAGATCAGCACGTGGCTCCTTTGGTTGTGCTACCTCAAGTCGGCCCTCAACCCCCTCATTTACTACTGGCGGATCAAGAAGTTCCGTGACGCCTGCCTCGACCTGATGCCCAAGTACTTCAAGTTTCTTCCTCAGCTGCCAGGCCACACGAAGAGGCGTATACAGCCGAGCGCTGTGTACGTGTGTGGAGAGCACCGCTCTGTGGTTTAAAGGAAAAATCCACCCTTTAAAACTTAAACACTGTTTAAGAATTACAGCTACTGGCAGGGAGCGCCGATGGCTTCGTGCACTGTACCAGTCGCAACTGTATGAGATATTCACGATACGATAACTCTCGGTTTCACAGTATCATGATATATGGTATTACACAATTACTATTATTAGTTACAATGGCCCTTTAATGAATGAAAACAGAAGGATTTTTTTTTTGGTTGAATAAACGTATATTATAATTTCAAAATATGTCCTGACAGACAAAACCTTGAAACCTTTAAAAAAAAAAAGAGAAAAGAAAAGAACACTCATACAGTAGAATTCAGTACCATAGATAAGCAAGCATACATGGTATAATGACTGGCAATTTCCATACTGCGGTATACCATGAAACCAGGATAACCCTGCTGCAAAACTACCCACGACTTGCTGGGTTCAAATCTGGTCGGAGACCTTTGTCGCCTCTCATCCCCTTTCAAGTCTCTGTTAACTGCATTGTCACGTAAAGCAGAAACACAATGAACAGCTCTTTTCGATTTACGTTCCATTTTTGGGCCCATGTTGCAGCAGAGTGTCATTCCCAGAGAGAATAAAAAATAGACTGCTATTTGTAACAAATAACTTCAGAGCCAAAATATAATTTATCAAATGGGCCAAACTGTGGTACTCTTTGTCTCCTCCCTCTTAAGTCAGAAATGAAGCCCGAACTGAACCCATCAGTTGTCACGTTCAGGCATAAATGTCAAGCTCTAACAGACAACATGGTGTTATATCTGTATATTTCTATGGCAGCTACAAAGGAATTTAATAGAAGAAAATATTTCATATATCTAAAAACGTCAGATTTTGGTGTCAGTCCCTGGAATCAAATAGCAATGGCTTCTTTCTAGTCCAACCATTTTGCACCAACAATCATACACAGGCACATTGTAGAAGACTCAGAGGAAGAATATTTTCTGATGAGAAGAACATGGTGTTGCCTCTGCTATTCCTAGCACTGCTGCTCTTCTCCACCTACAGTCACTGCCGAGAGGATTAAGTTCACACTCCTTCGCTGAGGGTTGTCAAAGGGGATTGTGGGAAATGTAAGATGTTGCTAACTGAAATAGAAGCGGACGAGGCAGGTTTAGGGAAAGTAGAGCACCCAAAAGAGAAAATTATAAACACTACAGCACAAAAAGAAAACTCATGGAATTTACTGAAGGTCACAGATCGGTGATATAGAACAGTGTAAAAGTATCCAAGGGTGGATTGTTCCTTTAATCCTGGACTGGGAGGACGGGTACCCACTTCACTGCCGCTGGGTTTTGTTTGACCATAATTCCAGTCTTCTCTTGCCACTGAAATCACAAGTCGTGGGGAAACGACTGTATGTTTTCGCTGCGTAGGATTTGTTTTACAAGGCATGTAAATTAACAGCTTCAGTGAAATTTGAATATGGCCAGAAAATGGACACAACACATTTGAACGTGTATTTCTATTTAAATGTTTTGGATGTGCCTATTGATTAGTCTTATTTGCCAGTAAGAATGCTGCTATTTCTGGTGAAAATGTGCAATTTCGGTGTACTGTACCTCTGTTGAATGTAATAAAATATTAGACATTTCTTACCTTGTTAACACTGTATTAAGTGTGTTTTTCCTCTCTTTTTCTGTCTTTCTGTCATGGTGTTAAGAGACTTATTTTCTTTTTACGATTCACTTAGGCTTGGTAATTTTTTTTGGCTAGTTAAATAGATGAGAAGTCTGGATGAAGAAATGTCTACTTGGACCTCTTGTCTGTAATGAAGACATAACAGGCAAAATTTTCCATTCCCCATCTCTTAATCTTGCATATGTGTCCTCCATAAGCCAGTGTTTTGGAGCATGTAAACACTTAAAGCATGATTCTGTAGTTTTCAACCCAGGCCATACATTGCACACCCTCATTGCTAGCTTAAATGATGACAAACATCACCGCAGCTTCTTGCTAGCCTTCAACACAATCCAACAGAGCAATCATTTTTGGCCTCTCTAAAACCATCATAAATGTCTTCTGGAAATGGTTCACTAACAGTCCAGTCTTATGTGTTTTATGTATGATTTTTGTATTTATTCAGAACAGCTACTGTTCATTACTATGTTTGGAACTACTTTTTACAGTGACTCAGTACATCCCAACATTCATAACCTTCCGCAGAGCAGCACAGAGAGCAGTTCAGAAAGTTGTAGGCGGCATAATTTAGCTGAGCTAAATGCTAAATAAAAGCTGTTAGAAAGCATGGTCTGCAACCATTTTACAGTGGAGATTTGAGTCTTTACACTGAGACTCCTGTTCTCAAAAAGCAGATTTTTAAGTTTCTGAGAGTCTGAAAATGATTGCCTATGAATGATGATAGTAAATGATGGGAATCAACATTTTAATACATCCAGAGTTTAAAAATACCAAATGTATCCTTTAATTCTTTTGATGTTTCATATTTTTGATCTGTTCAGTTTCTGTCTCAGCTGTAATATTACAAATGTGCTTTTTATTCTGCATATAGGAGAAAAAAGGAATATAAACAGCTTTTCCGAAACATGGCCTTGAGGCACTAATATGTGATAGCAGCTCCACTGCAGTTGCCCCACCATTAGCTTTGTTTACATCAGGATTTATTGGATCTATATTCTTTCCACTCTTTAATTTGTCTGGGCTTTTGATCCAAAGTATCTTTCACTTACACACAAGTTTAACATAATTTAACACCCTGAACATTTATTTAAAGAGTCAAATACCCCTGTGCCCAAAAATATAATAGATTCAGAAGGCTTAAAGATGCATGGTTGACATTAATAAGTAAAAACATAAGAATATCCTATATGTCAACTACAGTGTTGATCATTTTGATCTAGTTTGAAGCACACTTCATGCATGTAAACACACATGTAATCTGTGTTTATGTGACATCTATGTGCAAACTTTGTGTTAATTAGCCTCATCTTATGGGTCACCAGCATCTCCTCTTTCCACCCGGGGACTCGACTTCCTGTCATCGTCTGCTGCGTGCTTCTACAAGGGTGACACGCGCGGGTGACACGCCCCCCTGGTGCGTTTACGTGTTACCTCGCCCATCAACATGATTTCCCCGAGCCGGCCTTGACCTTGCACGGGCCTGGCGATCCCACACTTTACCGCTGGCATCGACCACCTGTTGTGCGGCCGAATATGGAAATATCCGGTCGCTCTGATGTGAGCAGCCTCTGTTTATAGTCGCCCAGCTCTGTTTGTCGGACTGGAACACTGCCCGTGGTGTCAGGGAAATAATTGTAAATCAGAATTTAATTTGAGACAGAGCGTATTTCAAAGCCACGCACCTTTTAATGTCAGGCTAAAAGATGCATCAAAGAGGAGTTAGTGTTTGTGGACTCACAGAGGGACATGAAAGCAGAGCAAATGAGGCTGCGGGTGGGTTGTAACCTCCTATCAAAAAACACAACCAGCACGGAAAAGGTCAGCAGGTTGTTTTCAGAGTTAAATCCCATGCCTGCAAACCCCCGGTGACCCTTTGCAATGCGGCCAGGCCCAGTCAGATAAAGATACTATGAGCACTGTTGACTTGGAGTAATGCTTCCCAGCCTTGCGAATATAAAAGATGGCGTTCTTAATCAGCTTCCTCCCTGGGATTTATTATTCAGCCAGCAGTGACTAATGAGCGTGCCCAGAGCTTTGAAGCTCACTTTAATCATAGCACTGAAGACTATTACCAAGCAACAGGAACTTGCAGATGTCTCAGGAGAATGTACAGTGACGGCGGATGGAGTGATGTTCTGCTGAAGAGGTTTTTACTCCTTAAAAAAAAAAAGATAGCGGAGTGATATGAAGGCGCAGCTGTGGGCTGTGGTGTTGTGTATCATATTCTGGCATTATCTTAT
>OMLF01016175.1:10111-28363 GCA_900302615.1 Holocentrus rufus | reverse complement strand
CTCAGTTTCACAAGTCAAGTGTGAATTTAATTTGGTTTCGAACTTGAACAAATCTTTCACAAAGCTGGAAACCAAAACAAAAGAGTCAAAACAGTGAGGATCAGCCATGAAGGTCTCAAATTCAATGGTCTCACTCAGTGGATGCCAATGTTCGTCAGAGCTGTTGTATCCAAAGAGAAAACCTTGGTTCTCTCAGTTACATTTTGTCCCAGTTCATTATCCATGGAACACAGATTTATTTTGATCATCACCGGCTCATGTATTCAGGCTTCACAGACATTAATTGGACTGTCACAGATATGTCACATGTAGGAATCCTTGAATGATTACACATTTTGATTCGGCTTAACTTCACAGGCCTCAGAGTATATTTTCAGCTGTTGCCCTTATTCACATCGATTCACTAGTGAAATCATGCTGTAAAGGCAGACCTAGTACATCAAGTCATATAAGGTGCTTGAATTATGATTTATTAGCTCCTGAATCAATATAATTTACTTGACTGTTCCCAACACTGCAAGCCACTGGACTTCAGCGGTGATTGTGTTCATACTGCACTGCCAAGGGAACCTTTTAGCATCTCACAATACTCTTATTACATGGCATACAAAGGCCAGTTTTAAATGGGATCTCTTGGTTTTATAAATTACGTAAATTATAATAATAGACTTTATGAGGCACTTATGTGGTCTTGTATAATTTAAAACAGGAAACAAGGCAAGAACTCTACTAGGACGCCGACTGGGCCGCCCCATGCCAAAAATGTACCTGTTTATGGTATTATAAGTTGTGATGGATAGAAGCCATAAAATGCATATGTTATGTTACAGCTGCACATAAAGTAAAACCACAGCATCATCAGATGGATTTCAGCAGTGGAGATCAGAGGATGAAAAAAATGAACGAGTTCATTTCCAAAACATGTTATGCCCGAATTTAATTTTCTTCAGTGAATCAGATCTCATCTGTAAGAATCTGTTGTCAAACATGAAACTGAGCTGCTCTTTAAAAAGCATCATGGATGGTTTCAATTTTGCGCTATGATTCATTCTGTAAGAGTGGGTGGCAGTGTGTTTCTTCAAATGGTGGATATCTCATTTTAGAATGGAATTCTTCACTTGTCTCTTCCTGCCAAACCCAGAGGCCTCAGTAGAATACAGAAAGAAAAAAAAAAAGAAAAAAGAATCTGGCCTTAAGTAGGAGATGCTTGTTTCCATGGCAATGGGGAGCATGTGCTTGTGTGTATGATGACCTCACGCATGCATATCCCTCCTCAGCCTCCTCTGCCAGGATGCAGACAGTGTCTGCCTCCACACGGCACATGGCTCTGTCACATGTCAGGACCACCTCTATAGGAGGACCTCATTTTCATATTGTTCTGGATATGATACTGTGGAAACAAATGCATTAATGCATAAACATTAATGCACTCAAATGCATTAATGCACCCACACTGTAAATTCATCATTCAGCATCTCCAAATTACTGATGATCCAGGCTGTAAAGATTATTTTGACAATTAAGGGTTAAAACTATCTTTAAATAACAGGATTCCCCCTGGTCACTGAATTTCTTGAATATTAGGGAATTTGAGAGATGCATATTCCAGAGAGAAATTCGGGGAATTCAATAAATTCTTAAATCAGGAAATATAAAGAAAAGGAACAAATGTCTCTCATTGCAGGAATATAACAGAACTTGTTTCACCCATGCATTTCATTTGATGGTGGCTGTTTTCATGCATTGCACAATCTCTTCTCTGCAGCCCAGGCCTAATGTTCTTGAACACCAGACTGTTTACAACATTTCCCAAGCCGAAAAACAATATTAACAAACCATGAAGTGGTAAAATTTTCAGGTCAAGGAAGTGAGCCAAAGTCATGAAATTTTATGTTACAGCCACGGTGGGATCCTTATTATAAGCACCAGGAAAACATTATGCACCCGCAGTCATTTTTAGTAGTTTTCCAAATAGTGGATTTCCATCTTTGTTCAAGATCCCAATGAATGCACTGCCAATGTAAAAATAAAACTAAATTGTCTCTTGTTTGAATGCATATAAATGTCAGATGCAACACTTTCTCTGACCTTTTAAAATTAGGTAATTGTCATTCAGTGTGACAGGAGTCACATCCATGTTAATATTTGGTGTTGGTTCCCCCCAGTGTTGCAGAGCAGGATTACACAGTGTGAGGTCTTGTTTGTCTTTTGCAGTTCCACATGTGGCCACAAGGAGGCAGTCAGTCAAAACTGTGTCACTGCTCTCAGTGATCTGGAGGTTTTCATACTTTCTCATGTTCCCGACCCTAAATTGACAAGTCAATTTTGGGGTCTTGAAAGTAATTTTACCTTAAGGGCCCTGATATGACAACATAATTTGTTCTGTATTAAGTATTAAATTGTTTAGATGTCTTACTTAAACATTAACAAAAAGATGAGAAATGTTGAGATTTAAATGTGAATCATTCCTCACTTTGCTGGGGACCGCTGGAAGCCCCTAAAGGACCACAGGGAGTCCCCAGACCTTCCTTTGAACACCACTGATCTATCATATGGCTTTTTTGTGGGATTCAGAATTTGTACACATTTTCATCTTCTTTCTTTCCCACAGACGGACATATTTTTTTCTTCTTGACTGGATGTGAACGTTGTAGTTGACGTTAAAAGATTTATGCAAATTATTGTTAAGCAGTAAATCCAAACTAAGCTGTATCATTCTACTGCTACTGATTATTCATTAAAAGTGAGCACAACACAATGTGTATCCAACTATATAAAGTGTAGTTACATCATGACCGATCTTACTAAGATCCTTAAGTAATCAAATTCATTTTCACACTTTTCCAGGCCTGCACAGGAACCATTATGGCAAGATAAAGCTGTCAGCGTTGCTATAGTGACACCAGTTATGTGAGTCATAGCACAGAGTGACCAGGGACAGTCGATATAGACTTTGCAATGACTTTACAACCTTTGAGAACAAGTAACTTAGAAACATGAGCACGGATCTGTCAAAGAAGGGGGTAAGCTTTTTAATTAATTCATGAAAATTATAGCCTCATTGAGGATTTCCATGTTAATTAGGCTGGTCGGGAGACATCCCACACAGGAATTTCCATTAAATACTTTAGATTTATGGCCACATGTGAGCATTTCACATAGATACAGTATTAACAGTTGATCTGTGTTTATCTAAACATGTACGACCATCGATCAGTCACATAAAAAGACATTTTGTTGGTCTGCTGCTGATCCAACATTAATTAATCAATTCGTATTTCTCCCCGCTGATTGAGGCGATCACTCCTCGGTCACTGACGTCTTCCTCTGGGACAGGACCAGGTCCTTCACATCGGGCTGCAGGGACTTGAGCTCGCTGCGGATGGCCTTCGCCTCGTCATCCTGCTCCTCACATTTGTCACCGTCGGCCTCCTTCTCCTCGTCCTGCTTCCTCCCCTGGCTCTGGCTCACCAGCTGCTTCACCACGAGGCTCTGGTAGCGAGACAGCAGCTGCTGCTGCTCCTGAAACACATGGACACGCACAAATATCTCAGCATTTTAACTCGCCAAACAAACAGTATTACACTGTGACGACTCCCCTAACAGATGGAGATTACAGACAGCTGCTGTGTCTGAAAACTGTATGCAAACAATCCTAAGATTAAGTAGCATCTCGTCAACATTTGCTGTGTGCTGAATCATTTAAACCATGGCGAGGCGCAAATATTAGCATTTCTACTATTGCTTTATTAAAGCTGTATTGGGCCAGATTTTTATGTGAAAATGCATTCTGGGTAATGCAGTGGTACAAGGTATAAAGCTTTAAGAGTGCAGCTTTAAAGGAGCAGTTTGCACAAAATACAAAAAGATAAATTCCCACTTATCCCTAGTACAATCTAACTACTCAAGATAGTTTCTGTGTGATTTCCAGTCTGCCAGTCTTCCCTGTCTCCCAGCACCCCAATGGGGTAAACTATCTGATTCAATCATATTCCTCTGAGGTGGACAGATGCAGTTTGACAGCGCTCACCAGCAGAAAACAGTTTGCAACTAAACTCTTCATGCCGGAGGGCTGCGGATTATGCCAGGTATCCGCGTCGCTGCGAATGGAAAGCATTGTTGCAGTTTTTCCACATGTAAATCTTTGACGTTTGAGCGTCACACAACGATTCCTGTTCAGCCTCCTTCAACTGGGGTGAAGGGAGGCAAGAGAGAAAGCAACCAACTGGAAACCTCACCAAATGTCATAGAAACTAACTGCAGGGATAGACTACACTAGAGGCTTTTTTTATATTTTGGGCGAACTGTTCCTTTAATGTTTTTCATGATTTGTTGACGTGAAGGTGCATGAAGATTTATACTGTCCCAGGGCGCAAAATGACCATAATATATCTGCAGAGAGTTGACATGTTTGTGGATCAATACCACCGGAGTTGTTTATTTCGCCCGGTGCTGATATTTCTGGCTTCCACAGCTCACTTTCCAGCCTGTTCTCTCTGTTTTGGAACAAATCCCCCACTGTAATGTAAGCACATATGTTTGGTACAGGTGGTCCCAGTAGGCATCAAACCCCTAGCATACACATTAGTACTAAGCCCTGCCCACTGAGCTACACAGGACCACCAATATTTTCCGATGCCTCAAGCTCACAGAGTGGAGGGAAAAAACTCCCTGCTGAGTCATGTTACATCTGCTGTGTGGAAACAGAGTGCTGATCCACAGGTTTTAGACACATGTAAGGTAGTAAATATGCAGCCGTACTGCAGGTATGCGGCCCATGAGGGTGCCGATGATCTGAGGCACGCAGCGTCCCGGGGCGTGCAGCATGCAGTGGGTGCTGGCCTGAAAGAGCAGCACGCTGGTCAGGTGGAGGACCAGCGCCGGGTCTTCCGTGTCTTTCAGCTGCTCAGTCAGAGCCTGGCGGTGCAGGAACAGGGCCTGTCTGCAAAGAGCGCACACACACACACACACACACTCTGAGGTGAGAGATCTGGATGGGATGCTACATATTCAGACGCCTCAAATCTCCAATCCACTGTCAAAAAGTCATACATGGATTTTTTTCCCCCTACTTCTTAACTTCTTGGCTGGATTTGCAGATTGTGGCTGGAGCTCAAGATGACAATAGAAGCTAAGTTGACAGACTGGCATATAAACTCCTTTATCGGCTTAGTTGTTCATAGAGATGCACCGAAAACACTGACTTTCATGGCCAATGGGGATAGCAAGTATGAAACTATCAACCAACCAATGAAAATATCAACCAACTATCAACCAGTTTGGAGTCACTGGTATTTAGTATTGTATTTGGTGTGCTTTGCTTCACATGCTAATGCTTTCAGGATTGCAAGCTACCTTGTCCCATAAGCATCAGTATGCACCCGAAGTCAAATCAGTAATCACTTTCTTGTAGTTCAATGGTAATGTGATCAAAGGGCTTCTTTGCCAAAAAGTCTACGTAATGCCCTTTAAAGGATCAGCAAATTAAAAATCCGGGTTCTCGTTACCTTTCTTTTTTCTTATCTCCCTTCTTGAGCATGAATCCACACACCTCCGCAGAAGTTTCAATGTTGGTCAAGAAATCTTCGATGGTCTGTAAAGATGAACAACTTTTTACACAACCTGCCTTTTGCACACGCTTCGCTCCATCCTTAAAACCAAACTAAACAGCTGACGGTGTAATATGTTCGGAGGCCAACCTACTTTCCCGTTCAGGCAGTTGTGCAGCTTCATTAGCGGCCCTTTGGTCTCCTCTGGTAGCTTTCCCAAAATCTTCACTCTGACCTGAGGGGACAGATCCGTTGTGTTAATGGGAAATTGTTTAATGTATGCAAACCCTGGGAACCATTACCAAGAATAACAAGACTTCTGCACCGTCCCATGGTGGGTTTGTGACTATGACAAATACACCTAATGAATTATCAGTTTATTTGAATGTGTTCCCAGTTCTCGGGCTCCCTTGCTGATCAGCTTCCTTAATGTCTTGTATGGAGAATACGGCGAGGTCAAGCTAGTTGGCTCGCTAATTAACTTAAATAAATAAACAGTTGGCAAATACAGCGGACTGTTTGCAGCATAGAAGATACAAAGTGGCACGCTGAGAGCTTCTCTAACCTCATTGGTGATGGAACAGGGGTTCTCCACTGACATCATCAGGTCGGCCGCCAGGAAATTCACCAGGATGTTGGTGACGTCCGTGCAAACGGTCTTCAGGACGTGCTTGGCAATGTGGACCTGGGTTTCATCTGCAGGATCAAAAGGTTTCTGCTCAGTTAAGACGGTATTCATTGAGGGCGACTGCTTTTCACTTCGCTGGCAGACTGAATCAAACCGGTTTACCTGAGAAGAACTTAGTTCCTTTCTCAAAGAGCCGGATGTTGTTGTAGAGGTTGGTGATCTCCTCCTGCAGCTCCTTCATGCTTTTCTTTTTGTTGCTGCCCGACGGAGAACTGGTGGAGGACATGAACACCGTCCGCACCACCTCCTGGTAGGTTTTAGTCAAAGGCCTGCAGAGGGAGACTTTCACATTAGGAGCAGCGGACTTACTGTTTCACATTTCCTTAAGTAGTTTTCAAAAAGTGAAACTGGAGAAAACTAACTTTTGACAAAAAAAAAAAAAAAAAAAAAACTCCTTATTACCTTACTAAATGCTCTGCCAACTCAGAGAGAATTTCTTCCGGGCAGTCACTCACTCGCTGCTCTAAAACGGCTACAATCTCCTCCTGGGCCATAAAGGGGACTTCAGTCTGTTTGCTGCGATCTTGGCAAAGGTAAAACAAAACCTAATTAGTCTCACAGGGGTACTACAGTTACCTTTGTCTTACACGAAAAAAAAGCTAAACAACCCAAGGGAGAGATTTTTACCCAACCAGCCATTAAGCTCTTGTTACAGTAGAATGCCTCACTGAACAAGCTTAATGCGCATATAGAGACATTATGTCCCCCATGAAGATAAAATAGCACTGTGGGCCATAAGTATACTTTGCTGGGGAGGTCCGGTTTCCTCATCGCTGTCCTCATCTCTCCTCCCCTTCTTCTTGGTTTTGCGAATCCTGATCTCTCTGGCGTTGCCGCCCCCGCCCCCTTTCACGCTGCCGCTGCCCTCTGGGAAATAAAAAAGCACAAGTTAGCCCATGAATAATGGTAATTATGACCAGATGATATGTAATCTTAATGCCACTAAGAGGGAGTAACTTAACAGAAAATCTATCCGATAAAAGTGGGGCTGAGTCTCTGAGACTAAGTGGCTCCCTGCTGTGCTGCTTTATTGCTCCACTGTGTTCGGCTGCTGAATCTCAGCGTGAGGCGGTGAAGTTTTAACCAACCTGTGGCCTTCTTCCTCCGCTCTGCCTCTCTCTTCTCCTTTTTAGACAGAGCTGCGCTCTCTGTCATCAGAGATGCTTGTTTCAGATCTTCTTCAGTTATTAGAAACACTGGATTGTTCTTCACTTCCTGAAATGATGCATCCACATCACAGAAAAAAAGAGAAAATGTATATAAACTGTATTCTGAAACTTCATTACAGAGATCCCAAGTTCTTGTCTAAGTTTCAAGATACGAAAAAACTTATTTTGCTATTATAGAAGCAAATCCTACGATACAACACGTGGCTGTGTCATACCTTATCTCAAGCTTCCTCTATTAACTTAAATGAGGAAATCCTTGCTATATTCTGAGAGAGCAGCTCATTTTCAGTTTCAACCTCTTCAGCTGTTTCAAATACATTATACAGTATCCCACATCACAATGGCTTCTAGTAATACTGGTGATGAAAAGAAGAAGAGTGTGCGGTAGAGGAGAGGAAACACAATTTTTTGTTAGTTTTGATGTTTAAATACCAATTAAAATATCCTCATTATCCAGAGGTTTTAGCAAGCTCTCTCATCAAATTTCCGTTTCCTGTCTTTGTTGTCATTTGGACAGAGGAGCAGCAGTCTGGCTCCCATTTTGTTATTTTTTAATTCAGAAATGGTTCAGTGCAATTCTAAAATAGGACTCTCACATTAGGAAAGTCGTGTTAGGACAATTCTGTAATAGCAACATCTTTATCTTAATAGAGATATCTTAATATATTTCCCTAACTGTAGTTAAGAAATGGGATTCTGTTATACCAAATATCCTAAATAGCATCCTAAACTAAGATAAGACAGGATTTCAGCCTTGAGAAACTCCTTGTGTCAAATTTTCTAAATATTCCACTATAACTAAATCTAAGACGATGGAAGACGTACCTTCTGAGCTTTATGCTGCATGGCTTCGTCAAAGAGAGACAGACAATTGTTGATGAATTTCTCGCTGACAACTACTGTGCCTCCCAGCAGCCTGGCAGACGACTGCACATTAGTGCTCCTCATGGCCTGGTTGATCAGCATTCCAGTGTCCTCCATCGACAGGCAGCTGGGCAAAATTGGCTAAATCAGCCAAAGCGAGAATTCATTACATGGGTTAGTGTATGGGAGGCTGCAAAATCCAAAGGGTCTGATTTCTATTGAGACCGGCTGACTTCTCGGTCGTCTGTCGAATTAAAAGAACCGTCATGTTTGCTATAAAAGATCACAAACTCAACGACTGTAAAAGACTGAGCTGAAAGACTCTCTGGCACCTGTATGTCGGTCCACGTAGCGGAGTTGACAGCTTCCTCCACTGAGGCCTCCACCTGATCAACCAGAGCCTGGCCCACACAGGCTGCTTTGAGGAACAGGAGCTTGTTGGATTTGAACCGCTTCTTGATGTAGCTGATGGGGTCTGGGATCCCCAACCTGATCAGCGCATCAAACTCTGCGAGGAAAAAAATAAAGAGGGAAGGGAGACGGGGAGGATCACAGCAGACTGAAAACTTCACCAAATCACACAGAATGACGGGATGGACAGATTGCACTGAGCGGGGAAATAGCTTTCATTGTCTTTTGGGTGAACTGTTCCTTTAAAGTGCAATCTTTGCCCTTTCAACTTTGAACACTGAAAAAGGGAAAAAAATTCAAGCTCAAAATTTGGTGAGGGGTACCTAAATATCCGTTCTGCTGGAGGAAGGAGTCCACCCAGGTGTTTTGTGTTTTGGAGTAAATGTCAGGGATGTACACGGCCTTGTCCTGCCGCCCTCCGACCACTGCGCCTTTCAGACGTCCAGAATTCACCAGCTCCTCCAAGACAGCTGTCAAACCACAAAACATCATGCATAGTTTATAATACACTGAACTTGAGGTGCATATCGACTTAAACCGTTAAATCGAAAATAACAGCAAAGCAGTCCCTCCTTACAATACAGAAGATGCTCCTGGAATCTAAATGTTCCAATCATGCTGCTGACAGGTGTTGGTCTGGCGGATAAAGAAGCAGAGATTAAGTGAAAAACACAACATAATACGGTTATGAAAGCATCTGATGGAGGTTTACTGAGAAAATGCTTCGACGTACCGAGTGATAGCACTGAAAAGCCCTCTGATTCGGGACTTGTGGCGAGCAACAAAAGCCGGTGTGAATATGACACCCTTGTTGTACTGGTCCATTTCCCCTTGGATGAGCTTCCCAATACGCTTTGATAACTCCTAAGATATATATATGAAAGAAACAGTTAGATTATTTAACTGTTATGAGCAGAAGAAAAAAGTCTGAATGCAAAAGGTCAAATATTGACCATAATATATTGCAGAAATATTTTAGATGCAGTCTAGCTCACCTCAGTCAAGAAATCCCCGGGAAGGTCATAATTTTTACACAGTTCTGATATGGTTATCATACCGGCCTCTTGCAGTTTATCATTCACTTCCTCAGCTAAATGATCCAGGTAATTTCTGCAGCCAATACAAGATGATCAATGTTTTCAGATAGACAGACAAGACTTTCACAATTTACAATTTTAGTCTAATCGATCAAGGTTTGTGTCCCAGATAATCATTACAATATCCTTTGATTGCAAGCATCAGTACTTGCCACTGTCACAGTCATTACTCCATCATAATGCTTGTGCACTGCAATGCAATGACAAATAAAAAGTAAGTAAACAGAAAAAAAGTGTCATGCTTACCCATCAATAAGTTGCCCCAGTATAAACTGAACACCTTTATCAGATTTTGCAACGTCAAGTGCTCTATTTTCAACATGGACCAAATCCACGTTGATGATCTGAAAAGAATATGATCATGCCATTTATGGGATGTGTAATTAAAGGCTTATGCCGAATTTTAAATTATGTTACTGTCATATGATTTAGGAAATATGGAAACAGCTGCTCGCCGACTCTTAATTTACACAGCATTTAATGCAACATTTCAACCACTACAGAGCTAAACTGACACATTAATACACACCTGCTGGAGGTCCACAATGTTGATTCGCCCTGTGAATTAAAGAGGTGATTCTTATTCATATCATATCTGCAAAAAGCCCATAAAAGCTAATGCATTCTGATGATACAGCAAGTGACTAATCAAGGTCTGTGCAATACTGTAGCAGGTATTATTATGAGTGACTACAACTCCATTAAAAGTTATTCAGTTTCCTATGACAGTCATCAGTTATGTACAGTATCCTGCAGAGGGAACGAGCCTGTTCAGATGACAGCAGCAGCGTCCTGTAACATATGTGCAACCTTACTGGACTGGACTGGCTGGAGGTTTTACACTGACCTCCATGGACGTAGAGCTCATCCCTGATCTCCTTGCTGATCTGTGCTGGGGTGATGTACTCCTTTCCATCAAGTGTGTGCACCACGTCCAGTTTCTTGTCCTGAATCAGCTTTGCAATAATTTCAATGCAATTCCTCTCTGATAACCTGGTGGACGATTTAAAATAAGTGACGTTAGCTAGCAAAACACTTAATTTTAGGTTGTAGGTTGTTGTTTCTTTCCCCAATAACTTTACAGCTAATAAACTTAGACAGGAAAAACACAGGGAAGCAAATTCAGAACTATTAGTGTTATTTTAGTAGCAGCTAACATTAGCTTCGTTGCTAGTAGCAGCAGTGTTGGGTAACGTTTTGCATTACCTTTGCACCGTGTCAGCAAACTGAGCTCTCTGGAAATCGGCAGCCAGCCGTCGGATTTCGTCCCAGTCTGCTGCCATTGTTGAAAGTTTGTGTATTCGTTAAAAATTCAGTCCACTTTCTATGCTTTAGCCATTCAAACTGAATAAGATGGCTAGCTAACGAAGCTACAACTCTGACTAGCCACACGTCAACATAAAGTGACGTATAACCGCGGCCGGTAAGGACCAATCTTCCCTTCCTACTATTCGCGTAAATACTATGCAGAGGAAGTGTGACATGTGGGCAAAGGCAAATCTCCAGGGTTCCCTTAAAGTTTCCTGGTTTTCCATAATTGATTGGTTCAAATTTTTAGTTGTGCATTTATGTGAATTTTATCCATTGGGATTATGGGTAAAAACGGAGAAGGACTATCACCATCTGCCAGCTTACTTGCTTTTGTAACTCACTTCAAAGAGTAGACTGATGTTTTTTCCATGCCAATTCAGATCTAACAACAAAACAATCTTGATGGGGCTGCTTCAGATAAACTCTTCTACTTGTGTTCATGATCTAATGTATGTAATTGTTGCCTTTGACATGAATTTGGGAACCCCTGTCTTTGTCTTTAGGCAATCCATCCGAGCTTCCCTGTGCAGTGAAATGTGACATAAGTAAAAAGGAGGTGGCACAGACACCACAGGCTTCTTCGCCAGAGGTTGCAGTGCAGAATAGTAAACTCTAGGGAGCAGTAGACTACAAGCCATTAATTTACTTTCAGGGAGGTCAACAGATGGTGGTGGTATTCGATGAAGCACTACATCATGCCAGCCATGACAGGTATAGAGTGAAACACCGTAATGATATGTCATATGCGTAATCAGTGTGGGCTTATGTGTCATTTAGCTTTAAAATAGTACAATTAAGTTCAAATGAAAACCTGTCCCTCTGCGCCTTGCAAAAGTTCACTGTCTCTCCAAGCCGCTACATAGCATTGTGCTCTTTAAATCGCAGACTGTGATGAAGAACTTTGTATAAAATTTAGTACTTTAAATGCCCTTTCCAAAACCAGCTTCCCCATCAGTGTAGTGTAACTCTAGCTCTGCTGAAGGAGAGGCACTTTCGGCCAGTTTGATGAAAAACATACTTTCTATCAAGAGTATAGAGTAGACTAATCACTACCTCCAAGCCACGTTTTATAATCAGGAGAAAGTTTTAAGCAGATTTGCTTAAACTTTAGGATATATTATATGATTGTATCCAATATCCTTCCTGCCTTAAAGCCCAGATTTAAGTGGCCAGTCTAGGTAAAGCAGCACACGGCTGAATTACAGCATTTAAATATGTTATGGATGGATTCTGGCTTGTTTCAGAAGAACGCGTGTGGGTGGGATACACCTACTTGGAACAGCAAAATGGAGCCAAGGACTCTCCTCACTGTGATGTATTGGATCTGCAGCCGGCCCATTTGAATATTACATCATTTGTTTAAAAAAAATAAATAAATCAAGTGGTGGGCTACTACAAAATTCCCCGCCGTTGTAGCCCTTTAATGGAATTTCCCAAATAGACTCAAGTGTGTCGGACCGAGTGTGGGCAGCTAATTATTAACCGTCCCCCCTTCACTCCCACAGCACGGCCAACATATATAAGCCTGGCTGAACAAAAGTCGGTATACTGTAGGGAGGGGACGCACCTAACGGAGGAGCTTGCACGATTAATGAATACAGTTAATCATCATAGTGCCAGGTGTAGAGCTTTTTCTCGGGTGTTACATTTGTGCATGTGCGTGTGTATGTGTGCTTTGTGTTTCTGACTGTGTGTGTGAGCGCTCACAGGTTTGTTTTAGTACAGTGGGTGTGGGAGGGAAGGCTCTATTTTTAATCAAGCAAAAAAAAAAAACAGTGAAACTTTAAAATTCACGCAGCCCTCACACTCCCTGCTCTAAGTGAATCCCAGACCATCTTCTTCCTTAAAGCTTAAAACCTCTCTTGTAAGTATCATAGACTTTAATTTCATTCTCTTTGCTTTTAAGTTTGTCTACAAGCTCGACTGCTGAGTTCACTGATTGCGTAGATAACGTGCTCGGAAACATGACAGGTTTTCATCTTTTTTTTTTTTTTTGTCGTATCTACCATCTAAACCCTGCATCTCCCTCTCATGTCTGTTCCAGTGTAACCAGAGTGCTCTCTTTAAACAGATTGCAGTCCGATCGGATTTATGCTCGCATCCAACAACCAGATGCTCCGTGGTTTATGTTGCATTGGTGGAGATGGGTCGGGAATCCTGAATGATGTCACTCACAGGGCTGTAATGCTTTATAAACATGCTCCATTCCTGGGACTCTGTTTCCTATGAGATAGTGGTTAAAAACACTACAGCAGCCTGTTTACATCAGAACTCTCTTGCACTATATTCACTTTAACCCTCTTTCAAATTGAAAATATCCCTAAGTCCAGACCAGAGATGTGGCTTGGTGATCAAATACACCAGGCCTCCTCTTTCATTATAAGAATTAAGCAATAAGAGAAAAAAAACAGGGTTTGATAAGCTGCCTTTTGTTACAGGAAGAATAAAGTTGCTCAGTCTAATTTGAAACTTCAAAGCACGGCTTCCTTAACAAAATTTAGGTCATATTTCCACAGTGTATAAGCATTGTGAGACTGCCTCTTTGAATTGTAATCAAGTCGAGGCCCATAAGTAAACACTTTTTGTCTCGGCAGCGACGTACAGCTCTCTCCCGCTGAACTTGAGATATTGTTACCGTTGATTGTCTGAAAAAATTGCTTTGAAGATGTCAGCGTAATGCTTGTTAGTATTAATCCTTTTTTGTTCTCTTAAATGCATTTGAGGCGTCTTCCATTTCATGCCACATTAATAAAGTTGTTGTTTATTCAACTGTTTAAAGTTCAGCAAACCCCCGTCGTTACTGTAATGCATGTTCAGTCTGAGACGGCGCTCTGTCTAAAAATAAAGCCCGGCAGCTAAGCTAGCATGAGGACTGATACTGACATCAGGCTGCTAGCGGTGGTTTCTCTGTCAGACTCTGCTGCCTTCCAGTGGTGTTGACGTCTTGGGTCTCGTCTTCCTCTGATTCCTTGAGGTGGAAGTGGGTGGTGGTGGCTCTGACAGTGATTGTGATGTTTGGTGGTGGGACGTAGGTGGATCTTATTTATTCAGGTCAAACAGTCATTCTAGTCTAGAACAAACAAACGCAGCAGCCACACTCATTTCTGTCAAATAATCTGCAGAAACCAACTGTTATGCAGATGCAGAAAGGTGCTTTTTGCAATGTTCCTTTCAAAAGCAATTTTCATGAAAGACTGAGCTTTAACCCAAGTTAAATTTAGGCCGTTTTCAAAGCCACTTCAAAATGCGCTAGTGCAAAAATGTTTGCTAGCCCAGGGCTAAGAGCCTCGGTCAGGTCAGAGTTAAAAATAAATAAATAAATACAAATGCTTTGGAGTGCGTTTAGCCCAGAGCGAAGTTCAGTGACTGCAATGTGGAAAGGTGTGCTGAAGTCACTGCAGATACAATTATGGCTGTTTTAGGAGAGACATTTCACTGTCCGCCTAGCTAATTTTGCAGTTTGTGGTGAATCAGACAGAGTGGCAGTGGTAGTTGGCCAGAAAAAGAGCAAGTGGGAGAGAGGCAAACAAACTGGGAAGGGGAATAGGGAGAATGCATCAGCTGTCCAAGTCCTGCCATAGTTGAAGAGGTTATGAGTGTATTCTGCTGCCAACTGTAATGAGGGTGCAGCAGAATGACCACCAATCCACACAGCCTCCAATAATTTCACTGAACTTGCTCCTGTTTGGAAACACTCGGTGACCTTATGATGCACAAAAACAGAAGGGCTTTTTAAAAGATCATATTATACAATCAGAGGGAAATGCCCATTCATTTTGAAGGTGCAGTTTAAAACGGTTTACAGTCATCTCACCGATGTTAACCCCGATCGTATTTCAGCCGAGCGACCCAACTTATAAACAAGCTGTGAGGTCAGGATAACCTACATTTCTGTGGGAGATTTAGGAGCCTCGTGCTGCATGTTTTTTTCCCCCAACCTAGATACCAGACTTTGAAGACGTTTCAGGTTGGGTTTTTCGCCTTCCTGAATTCCAGATGATATTTTAAAGAGTTATTTTGTTTTCGTATGCATGTCTTACAAAAAGAATCTTTAATCCTCGGGTTTTTTTTTTCACATTTTTGCACATTCCATACTTCATCACACCCCTGTTTTACATTTTCCACAGATTATTTCTCATTTGTCATGGCTAGTTGTTATACATTCCAGTCCTTTTCTTTCGTGCGCTGTGCTTTTCACATCAGAGGGTGTGAGAAGAGGAAGGGAAAAGAAAAGGAGGTTTTATTTTCCTTGAAAATGTAACTGGCCCACTCAGTCCAAATACATAAGAGGATGAGTCCATCATCCTCCTTTGGCAAGGTCCATGTCTCGTGTCCTTGGGCTCCAGATTGCTTGGATCTGTCATACTGGGCAAGAAACAAATTCCATCAGCAGATGTCATGGTACTGTTGTGGGTAAGGGACCTTGGAAGATGGGCACATATTATTCTCGCGCACATACGGGACGCTAGAAAGCCAGCCAAAATCACAGTTCAACAAAGACAAAATAACAGCAAACTGTGACTGTCGAAACAATCTACCGCCAATCAATAGTGATAAACTGCCCCAACAAAACAATAAAGGCCACGCCCTCTGCCGACCACCAGGTTGGAATATCTGATTACATCCAATACCTATAAGTGTTTAAATGGAGGGCGCAATTTAGCAGAGAGAAAGTGGAGCTTATCGACGATCCTAAAGCTATAGAAATAAATAGGGCTGTTATGTATCTGTAAATAGAGGCGGTATTGACATTTCACTCTTTCAGATCCTTGAAGTATTTCTCTGGTCCCTCCTATCTGCAGCACACAGGTTCTGCAACACGTCTGACATTACAATTTAGACATTTAGCACGCAGTTTTATCCACGTACGGTGATTTACAACAATGCAGGAAACGACAAAATAAGCAAAATGTCACTGAGCAAATTGTTGCTTGTTGCTCGCAAGATAAGAGCGGCATCATGGCTCGAGAAGGAGAGGTGGAGGTAGGGGGAAAGTAGACAAGGAAAGGTGGAGGAGGTGAGGTGTATCCTGAGGTGGTTTTCATACGATGACAGAGGACAGAGAGAGGCTCCCGAGCCCTGACAGGGAGGGGGAAAGTCCCACCTTTGGGGAGGAAAAGGGACTTTCAGGTGTCATAACAGACCCTCAGGCGGCCAGAGGGAGTCTCAGCTCTCGGGCGACAAAAGTACAAAATACTACCATGACCAAAACCTGTGACCAACTGGTTGTGTTTGTTTACATCCAATTTATTTTTGCGCTTTCAAATTCCAGCCAAATCCATTTTTTTGAGGCACAAAGCGACCGGCACGTTCAAGACTCAAGGGCATCCTCCCAGCGAACGGTGTGGTTTTCAGCAGTGGACCACCATCATTTCAGACCAGTGGAGTATAATTAATTTAACAGTGAGCATACAGTAAGTCTCTTTCAAGTGACTCCTGGTGACATTTTCCTCCAGGGACAACGCGGTCATCAACTAGAGCATCCCTTTTACACATCCCGAAGAGGCTGACATTTCGTTCATTCATAAATTCATTTGTCTGATTAGCAGGTTGATGCATTTATTTATCATCTGTAGGGTAAACTGTCTTCCTGCCACGGGAAAAAGTGGAGCATGAACTCACACCGGGATTGTGGTGCCCACACAAGGGACTCTGAGCTGCTAGTTATCTTTTCATGGGCTGACAGGAGAGAAAAAAGCCCCCATGGTCTGAGGTTTTCGTCCCTCGCAAACCCTTAACTCTCTGGAGGACAGCTTGTCTGACAGTGTGCACTGTGACACCCACTTTTTATAGGAGCACAATTAACTTCAGGGCTGGAAAATGAATTTATGAACGGGGAGGCTCATCAATCACACATGGTCATTGCTGGGGACAGCCCAGCCCCTCGCGTCCTTCTGTAAATTCCCCGGACTGTTTTTATTTATTCAGGTTATTGAACCTTTATTTAATCAGTTTGTTCCGCAGAGATTAAGAGTCTCCTTTTCGAACCGCCTTGACATGAAAACACCACAATGACAAGTTTAAAGTTGCAAATAGGGATGGAACAATTACTGGTTTTGCTGTCAAAACTGATAAAATATGCAACGGTTATACGTTTCAAATTTTAATTATCTTGATAACTGTTTTCATTAGCGCATTTATAAAAGTGACAGTTTTTAAAGTACATACAATTTAGCATCCACCAATCAATTTCTTATTCTTCTTTGTCAGTTAACTTGCTAAAAGAAAATTTAGATGAAAGCTTTAATTTAGCATTGCGTACTCTTGTAAAAACGTGTCCTTTTAGGGATGTGTTCATGTGTGTTCTTTGACGAGCTTGGCGCTTCAGCTTAAAGTTGAAACAAGTTCAACTCAAACCATCACAGAAGCAGCACACTGATCCCAAACCATAGAAAACAGGAATTACACTGCAAACTCTGTGTCTGTTACTCGGCTGTGCGATCTCTGCATAAGCATCACGTGTCTGCAGGCTCCACTCGCTCATTATGAAGGATTAGCTTGTTAGCTATACGCTATGTTAGCTATGTTTTTAGGTCAATTATTCACCCAATGTATTCCATTCTTTTAAATCCAGCAGTCATCAAATTGGTTGTAAACGTGTTCCAGATGGACAAACTATTGGTAGGTCATGTAAATGGTAACTTGTGTTGTGTGTTTCAAACATGTGGCATTAGTTGTGCTATTGTTTCAATGCAAACAGTCCGTGAGGTTCATAATTTAAGTTGTGGCTTCATATACAAAACATAATGAAATGATTTCAGTGTGCAATAGCAATTATTCAGTGTTCTCAGCCCATTTTAACAATACTATGATGCCAAAAACGGTGATAATTTTGGTCTCAATAACCACTTCATTGAATTTTCATATCGATACTCGCGGCAAAAAGGGAAGCCAATACAAAAATGGTGGTCGCTGGTAGGGGAAACTAAAATTGTACTCAACACAAAAAAAATGTGATGGGGAATAACTTCACAAAGACCCACTAAGTCTATCAAAAGGATAGATGAACAAAAGAAATGGGCCAGAAAAACTAAGAAATAGGGCGTCACAAGAAGGAGGGATTGGAGTTTTGAAAAAGAAAAGAACACTTCAGTTTTAAGAAAATTCACTCACTCATTCACAACACCACACACAAAACCAGGAGAGCTAACTGAAGGTGTTAA
>OMLF01016173.1:19623-31558 GCA_900302615.1 Holocentrus rufus | reverse complement strand
ATCTGTTTCCTATGCAAAGGCTGTGCTGCAAGTCAACAACAGCTGCACTTATGGCTCAAAAACACACAGTATCAGACTTTTGTTGGAATCTCAGGTATTTTTACACTGAAATACAGAGGGAGAGGGCAGAAAATGTAAAGAATGGCACTTGCTGATTTCAGATCAAGTGAGGCTTGTACAACTACCAAATAAAGCTTATGTTTATTGCCATTTATGAGTAAGGTTAATAAGGCTTATGGCATTTCTGTTTCTACTGTATGCTTTGTATCCTGAGGCAGGACTGTCAATTGGAATGCCACATAAGAATTTGGTAAAACTGATTATAGACATTATTCTATGATGTATTATTACGCTGTGATTAGACATGATGATATACTACTTACACCCAGGTGAGACCATTGTCGAATTGGTCGACTCTGCCTCACACCAGTGGTATTGTTAGGTATTGCTAGTGTTTCTAAAAATGTCCAGTGAAAAACATGCTGAAGGAATATCATTTACATTGTCTTTAGTGCTGCTCTATAAATAAAAATGCAAGAGACAGGCCAAACTGAAACTAAGAAACATGACTTCGCGAATTAAAGGATAATTTTGGTATTTTTAAACCAGGGTTATATTTTCCTATCTTTTGGGGTCTAAATAATTAAAAAGCTGGTTATTGTGTTTGCGCTCAAAGTTGGACCAATTCCATAAGTTTTTGCTCCTGGTAATCATTTAAACCCAGAAAGATGAGAAAACAGGGTGCAGGTTTAAAAATACATGAATTATCCTTTAATGTCCAGTTCCCATTACTACTACTACCAGTAGTATTATTGCTACAATCAAATAAAAACAAAAAGGAACTCATAAAATAAATTAAAACAAGGTTCTATGAGAAAAAAATCCAAGTCCACAGACATTCATAAATATTTCAGTCTCAGTAAGAACTTGGACCCTGGCAGTAAATGTTCTGATTGCTCTTATGCTAGCTTCACTCTCCTGACACTTTGTCTTTTGTTATGGGATAATTTGCCTTTTTACAGCGGATCAAATACTGGAAAATTATAAGGGGAATTTTTTATACACCAGTCCATGACTCTGTTGTCTAACATGAGAGTGAAACCACAGTAAAATTCAGACTACTCCTTTATTGACCACGTCTCGGTTAGACATCATGCTCCCACCTGAGAGCAAAACTCTCCCTGTATTGGTAACATTTCATTGCTTACAGGAGGAAGTGACCTTGATCCCCCATTTCCACTGTGTGACCCTGCATTTTCTAGCCGGCAAACAGCATAAATATAATATCATTTTCCACAGTATTATCTCGCTTTCCCATTTACACGAGAAGCTGGAGATTTTAAACTGTTGCGACCTTTGCCATCTTTTCCCTCCAAGTCGATGGTTTATTTGTTCATTCAATTTCCCACTGCGGTGTTTCCATCAGCCATGTTTACCTGTCTGCGCGGATAGCAAAGCTCCTCGTCCACTCTGCTCTGATTTGTCAACACATTTCAGTTAAACGGAAGCTCCACTTCAGCAACCGTAAGCACATAGTGCCGACAGAACTATTTTGAGAGACCACTGCTGGCTTAGATATTGATCTGATGCCACCTGTAGGCATTTCCAACTACTGCTTGTGATAATGCTTAAACCAATATGCGTTTGTGAAGACTGATACTGATATTCCTGAACTGAATCTGCCAATTTCTCATATATCAGTATATATTCAATAGTAGGTTTAGACAGATAAATCAAACTGATTTTGACCTTTTACTGAAAATCAGCCCATCACCATGTACACTGACAAGATGATGGAGGTTCCTCCCTGATCACAGCTACATGAAAAAGAGAAATTGCACATTATGTTTATTCATGTAATTGTTCAAATGTTTGTTGCAAGTTACTTATTAATGTTAAGTCCTAATGTATCCCAGATATGAGTCCTATGAATGGGCCCACCCAAGGTTTCTTCTTTTGATTTCTTCCCTCTTTCTTTTTGTTCTGTCTTCTCTTCACTGAGTGTCGAGGCTTGGGAGGCCATGTAGTCTCAGTAGGTAAGGTGCTGTACTTTTTGTCCATTATTTTGGTCAGCAGTTGATTACTGGTTAGTTAGATTCAGTTATGACTTATTGTCTTTAAAGTCATCTGAGACTGCTTTTGGGATGAACAGCTATGGGAAAAAATTTGACTTGACCTGGAGTTTCCCTTAGAACTGAATGGGTGTGGTGGGTTATCCTGCCTTAAGGAATTATTAACCCTAAAAGAATCTCATGAGTGTGGGTTCCAGCAGAGCATTTTTGTGTCACATGATGGTCCAGCAGAGCATTTTTGTGTCATATGATGGTCTAAATGCTCTTTCCATCCTGACAAAACACAAACACAAAATACTAATACTTTTTAACATGACAATGGTCAAACAATGAATATCAGTGGAAAGTAGTGGTATCGATTGAGCCCTATTGAACGTCCTTAAAGCCACAGATACACCAAGCCAACTATCAGCCCCCACTGATACGTCATGGGCCATCTGTGGCCGGCGATCGCCCATAGTTTGGGCAGTGTGTCCAGCACCGTTGGTCCTTAGTTCTTGTCAGAAGCCAACGAGCTGATTCAGCATAATGAACCGCTGTCAGTGAGAAGGAGCTTCCTGATTGGGCTATGCGATTCAGGACATGAGAAAAGAAACCGAAATTGGGCTGTACTGTTATTGTGCTAACCAGCTAGCAAGCTATCCCGAGAGAGCTAGCCGTGGTAAACAAACTTTCTTCAACAAGCAAAAGACCTTTGCTGACAAAGCCAGAGCAGCTGCAACTTCTCTTTAACCATTTCACTTGATTCATATAATGAAACAGTTTGAACAGATTCAGCATGCCGTGAAAATGAAAGCTGGTTTGTTTCTGCATCATCCTGTGATCCTGAGGCTACTGGTTTGCCTTTTTGAATAACAGCTAAAAAACATCTCCTAGTATGGAGAGTTATCTACACTCACACAGGCACAGAATGTGCAATCATCTGTAGTCTGTGCTCATGGACAATTTTAGCAGGACACATGAGGCAACACCAAGCAGTCTGACAAAGAGCCTCACTGCTAGTTCTTTTAGGTCAGCTTGATGTGTCCCTCACTTAGTCTGATCATTTTCGTGCTAACAGAATTGCAGTTGCAAGAGTTTTTGTTTTTTGTTTTTTTTTAAACATGCGACACTGAAACTCCCCATTAAAACCCAGATTAACAACAACACACGGAATCCAATCAGAATTTTGCAAAATGTCTCAGTAGAATTACTCAGATTAATCAGCTCACATAGAAAACCAGTGTAGTATTGATCAATCTGACAATAAGTATGAAGACAAACTTTATGCATCTTATCCAGCATACCAGTGATACATACACCGACTATGCGACATCTGGTTCTTAATGAAAGGCCAACATCTTCCTGATATATTGACACACCAATCCACTTAGCCAAAGGGTCAAAGAAAACCAATCCAGCTGCAGTAGCTATGAGCTGCATACATCCTACAGTGAGTGGACTATCGGCATCTGAAATTGTGTGGTGATGTTTCTGCCTGGTCACTATAGCAACCCTGCAAGATGACAGAAACTGCCCTTAGACACTTTGTGGAGATGATAAGTGAGAGAGGATGAAAAGAGAAAGGAGAAGATCAAAGAAGGGAGGGTAGCAGTAAATCAATAATCCAGTCAATAGAGGAAACAAACCATCCTTCTAAGGTCACTTTGAACACATGACATCAAAGTGGCCTGAGAATGGGTCATTTCTATCATGGGAGACACACGCTTAAGTACTTCCATAGTTTAGAGCAGAAGGCCTGTTGTCTACACTGTGTAATAAACATGCTTCCCTTTTTTTACAAAATCAGTAGAGGTTCTCATTAAAGCAGGAATAACACTTGACCACTGTATCACAGCTATGAGAAAAATAACACTGCTCATTTTGATTAACCGGTCTATATTATAGCAATTCAAATGTTCCTCTATATACATTTTTGTAGGTACGTTCTGAGTAACTCTGGTAAACACATCACAACTGGACCTGGTCTTAACCGGCTTCCATCACTTATTAATTACTAAAATCCTTCCAACCAAACGTTCAAGTTTCTAACATTTGAACTGACACACCTCCACTCAGCATGTTTGTCTCATTTGAATTAGTTAACTGAATTAGAAATGATACTGTTGGCCAATTTAGGTCCACAATTAATCGCTCTGCCTGTAAGGATTCTTCAAAGTCATGGAAGCAACACTGTGCTCTTTTTGAAATTTGTTAATTATGTTATTCAGCATGCACAGAACACCACTGCTAAAGCTTCTAATAGCCCCACAGTCCTCACAAGACCATACCAAGACCAGACATGTCACAAGGCTAGATGGTTTCTTGGGTGCGAGCGGTGTAGCAGGAATAGCAGGATTATATATTCACAATAGCCTTTAAGTGCCTGCTAGCTAGCATACAGATGCATTTTTCAGTTAGCCTCTCAAAATAAGCGTTGCTCTTCAGCAGAACATGTTTTAAGGAAGTATTTAGACTGGTGCACTGTATTTTACATAAGCCTATTTCACATTTGTGACTCAAACATATCAGCTGCTTTATTATGAAGTCTGCCCTTTTCCCCATCAACATTTTTATCTGCATTTAGGGAACTAGCTCACCAGACAGTGCATAGCAAGATATTTAACGGCCATGTTATCCTACGACTTAAATTAGCTAGCACATTCATGCTAGTCAGTTCACCAAGTGTGTCTCCTCTCACTGAAAGACACACCGCACTAGTTAATGTGAGTTATTATGTACTTTTATCTAGAGCTGCCCTTTCTTCTCAAGCTGTTTTTTGCGCAGCATAGGGATGTGACCACTTAATTTTTGGATGTCTTGACAAAACTTGATTGACAAATCTGATGTGATGCAGCCAGCAACCCCACAATTCCATGTTAGGGCCCTGCTTCGGCCTGGTATTTTACCTTTGCACCATTTGAAAATCATAAGGCAAATTTTATTTATTTTTATTGTCCTTGGTAGCATTGGGGACCCCTTGGTTGATAAGGGGCTAGTTGTTCAGTCTTGGATGTAAACTCAGGTTGATGTTGGTTCCTCAGTCTGTTGATGGAAAACAAGGAAGTACTGCTCACAAGTAACAAGCACCACTACTGTGCCAAACTTTTAAAGTATCCCTTGCATATTTAGCTGAACTACATATATTTGCAAAGATCATAAACACACACACACACACACACACACACACACACACACACTCAAAAATCATGACTTAATAATACGGAACCTTTAAAATTACAGGGTAGATGGAGTGTGTTTTACCTCCATGTCATTGCAGAAAGTGGCATTAGTGCCAAACAGGATCTGGCACTGTTCGTCGACACTATAATGCATGCCTGGCAGCTTGGGAGGCAGGCGGACCTGGTAGCGGCTCCTGGGGTCTGTATGCAATAGGCAAATGCTGGCTTTGGACCTGTTTCAAACACACACAAAATAAGAATTCACATTGTGTGCTTATCAGTCCACTATTTGATTTCCATTGTGTTTCTGTCTTATTGTGTAAAATATAAACCAGAAAAAGAACAGGCTTTTACATCACAAAAGGATTAAACAATAATGTTAGTTATGTTGAAAACAGATGTAGATGAATGTTGATCCCAAGGCAAAGACTTCTTTGTAATGTGTGATGTCTATGTGTTGTTTATGTATGTGCCTAACAATATCAGAATGGCTGATTGTCCAGCATGACACATTTATTTCAGTCAGCACACACACAATAAGTCTGCAGGCAACTACTGTGAACAACTCCAGAAACGATGGACACCAACACACACAAACATACATTTGATTTCTCAGTCCAACCCTATTTATTCCAAAATATTCACCAAAAGCAGCTTCATTCCCGTTCACAAATAGCCTCCAGACAACTGCACAGTTTTGAATTAGGATTGCCAGGGTGGACAAGAGGAAGGCCAAAACTCATTACTCCCTAACACCCAATTATCCCTGTTTATTTACAGTATCCATCTAACCAACTCCAATGAATAATAGTTAGCAGGCTGGTGTCATCTGCTAGGCTGATGATAAATGAATGGAGTCTGAAAAGCCATTCAGCATAATTAACTTCTCTGACAGGAGAGCGAGGCAGAAATGAGCCGCTGACCGTCCATCGTGGACGTTCTTCTCTAGATGCTTTTGTCAAAGCATATGCTATACAAGCCAAAATTCATAGTTGATCAGAGTGTTTATTCTTTCTACTTAGAGTTGTTGTTTATTCATGCTATGGTCATCCAGTTAAAACTGATTTCTCCTGGAAAGTAGGCTAGGCTCTGGACCTTACATGCACATGGGATTTCATACCTTGTGGTCAGTTTCTATAGGATAACGGTAGGATTTCTAACTGCTTATAGATTACTTAAAGATACCTTGTCTCTTCAACATAAGACCCATCTGCCTTGTTACACTATAAACCAGTTGCATTAAAGCAATGGAGTCCATCTGTAAAATCCATTAGGGAAGGACCGGGGGCGGGGGGCTAAACTCTCATTTGTTTGCATTCCTTACCCTCCTGTCCTCTTCCTACAACACATTTTTACGACATGTGATTTTAATTGATTTTCATAATCTCCACATCTTTCCATCTCTGGCAACACGGTGAGCTGCTTCGTCATTGCGCTATATCTAACCTTAACTCACCCCGTGGGTTTCCAGATGCTCATTTTTGTTGAGGGAGGGCTGTAGAATTCTCAGTCTGTCCAGAAGTCCAAGTTCATCTGAGGCTACAATTCCCTCCACTCTATGTATTTTCTTTCTATCAGTGAGGCACGGATCATCCCAGAAATGATCTACCACAAACAATTTGATCCATTCTCTGAGGCTTTTCAACTGTGTGTCATCCACCTTTGTAGTCTGGATAGGATTCTTCTTCTAAAGAAACCCACCCTCAATCCATCTGGCATCAAAAACTGCAAACCAGAATAGCTCCTTTCTTTTTTCCAAAACAATACAATAAACCTTTTCAATATCTCCCATGCAGTACCTGTTAGATCACAAGATCTGGTTTAAAAATAACGCGTTCTAGTGAGTCTGTACAGCTGGTTGTGCAGTCATTTCAAAGTCACCGTTAGTCACCTGGGATCACTACAGGTCAATCAGGTCCAGGCTGGGTCCAGTTCTATTGCCACAGGTCCCTGGGCTATGTAACATTAAGTATAATACCCAAATGGATCTGAGAAGGTTGTTTTTATAGTGATTATCGTTATTATTTTTCAAAAGGGCAAACACTCAAAGTTATCTTGCTAAATGCAACAAAACCGCAAAGCTGACTCTAAACAAGTCACATTTGTCATCCGTCACCATGACAGCACGTGGACTTTTTCAACTGAAATAATCAGCAAGAGAGGAAGAACAGAAAACCTGGATGTATTTTACCAACTTTCTTGGCAAGGAGGATGGATTGTATGCACCACGGCCAAGCACATGGGAGAAGGCTGCTAATGTTACATTAAGAGACAAAGTTATGTTTTGACAACATGTAAATTAACATTAACTTTTTAATAGGAGTCAGCCATGAAATTGGTGCTGTTAGGATTAGGGCTTAATTCTGGGTAGTAAATTTCCGGGTCTTTTTGGGTTTGGGTGCAAATTTTGGACCCGTGAAGACCTCCAGTTTGTACCTTGTGCAGTTTTTGTCAACATGGCCTGTAAAGCATGATACACACAGTTTTCTCCTGCAAAAAAGTACAGTATATAGACCAGATACAGCTCATATTTGAGCTCAATTGTATGCCAGTAAACTTGGGTCATCACAAATGTATGACCACAATGAACATGGGAATTGCAGGCAATTTCAGCTGTAAACTAGAGACAGATGGAAATCTTTGTTTTCACTGGGTATTACTCTTTTTGCAGAGAATTTGAAGCCACTGTGATGTAAGCAATTTGTGGACCAAATGCTGACAGACAGCGGTTTGCCAGCTGGAAGAAACAAGTGATAAAGTCACTGGTTACTTGTCAAAGTCACTAGTCTTTTCCACGCAGTGTTTTGGGTCTTTGCGATGTCTTTAACATCGCAACAGTGATTTCACTAAAAGTCTCCAGGCACTTCAATACTTGCAGTTCCATCTGCTTCGTTAGGGCTGCTTCACTCTCCTCAGTCTTCATAGACCCATCACTGCCTTTGACGCTATCAATCGCCTGATGCTGCCCTGTCCTACTGTCACTGTTGAACTCTGGGTTTGCATGGTCCATCTTCTACCTGTCTGACCACATTTGTGAGGTATCATGGAAGGGGATCTTGTCTTAAGCATACACCCTGTCCATTGGAGTGGGTGACCCTGCAACTTCTCTTAGCATTGCTATGCTGACCGCAATCAACTGCACCTTTCCTTCTGTCCTGACTCTCAAATTTAGGCACACATCTCTATATACCTAGCCAACATCTGTCCTCTGCAAAATCTCTTCATCATTTCTGAAGATACTACAATTATGGCTGTCTCCCATGACTGCCAAATATTGTTGTGATTCAGGACAACGAAACGCTGAGTCTACAATATAGCCACAACTCAATCCCAACAACATCCAGGGACTCTCTCCAGTTCTTTGCTCAAACTTTAGTCATCTCCTTTCAGTCACTACTGGCCTGGCTCATGATATAGAACTTATCCACAATGCTGCCACCAGCCTTGTCTTTAACCTCCACTACTTCTACCATGTCATCTCTCTCCTACACTCTCTTCAGCGGCTGCCTGTAAATTCAAAACCCTGGTCTTGGTGTACAAGGATGCTAAGGGAGCTATATCCCCATACCTCTAGGCATCGGTCCAACCCTCTAACCCAGCTTGCGCACAGCCATTATCAGCCACTTAGCTCTCCCTTCCCTTTAGCAGCCTTGTCATCGCTCCACCCAGACTTGACTCTAGCGATTCCCCAATGGTGGAATGAACTTCCCACACCGGCCAGGGCAGAAAAATCATCTTTGGTCTTAGGCTAAAAACTTATCTCAAGACATTATTCTTTCCTGCCTAATGAAATCCCCTCTCCCATATTGTTCTCTTTACCCTACTTTGATATGCACTCATTTTAAATTAAAAGCTCAGACACCATCATCACTGTCGCCATAAGGCGATAATGAGACCCTAAGTGCAGGGACATTAGCACTATCTTGGTCACTATGGACAAGAACTAAAAATGAAAATTGATTGGAAATACACCCATACATACAGCAGATTAACTCAGTAGGTTACTCGAGCTCACACAGAGAGACACACATCGACATGAGTGTGTCACATAGACTGGGAAATGGAAGACATAAACTACTGTAGACCCACATTAGCAGGAACCTGAACTAGTACTGACTGACTAATCTAACTTTATTCTAAAGGCCATGACACACTAAGCCGATGGTCAGCGATCAAGCTGTCGTTGAGCGTCTGTGGCCCTAGTTTTTGCGGTGTGTCCCATGCGTTGGCACTAGTCGGACCCCTGTCGATAGCTTTTCGGCCGATTGCATGTTGAATCGGCGGGGGATCCTGTCGGTGAGAGAAATCACTCTGATTGGCTGTTTAGCCAATCAGTGCTTGAGAAGAGCAATGGAAGTGAGGAAAGCAAGCAAACGACAAAGTCAAGAGGGCACACACACAGGGATCTGCAAATTTTTCATCTTCCTATCATTGGAACTTTCAAATAAGCTGATATTTTCAAAACATAAGTAGCTACAGAACCGTCTGTGGTGAGCGATTCCCAGGTCTTCCAGTTTCCCTTTTTGAATGACAAATACAGTCTACCGCCACCTGCAGGTATGGAGAGTTATTTCCTCTCATGCATGCGCATAACGTACATGCTAGTTGGCCGTTGGCTGTCATCTTTGCTGTGTATTCAAGTACAACTTTTGCCCCGACACCAAGCAGTGACCGAAGATCACGCAAAAGTCTGTCTTTGTCGCCACTGTCGATTTGGTGTGTCTCAGGCTTAAGAAGATGCTGAGTCTCTCTTAGTGCAAAGCTAATTTGGACAGATGATTGTAAAAATAAACAAGTTAGCCTGCACTCTTCATCATCATACAGTCATACAGAGGGACTCCAGTATGACCTTTCTAAGGTGTGTGTGTGTGTGTGTATGTTTTAACATGCACACACCCATTTTAACTGCCAGTGTTAATGTAGTGAATGCACAACATCATGATGCCTTGGTAACGTGTGTGTGTGTATTTGTGTGTGACTTTGTAAAGTCATATTCAGTCTTCCATACTACATGTAGTGCAAGTATTCAATCAGAAGCTGGAATAGAGTGGCTTTTGGCTGAGCAGCTCAAGACTGAGTTAGATTTTCCATTCTTTTAACATTATGCTATAGTTAAAAAGGCCACCATAGACTCCCAGTGGTGCAGCTTATACTGGGTCCAGTGAGGGCTCTGCCAACACACTGACACTCTCAGCCCTGTTGGCAGTCCAAAGGTGTGTGTGTATGTGTGTGAGAGAGAGAAAGCAAGAGAGAGAGAGAGAGAGAGAGGTAGGTAGGTGGAGAAAAAAGGACAGACAGCAGTGAAACCATCATCCATTTGGCAGCCCCATTTTTTTCTTCTTCTTCTTTTTTTTTAACCTTTATTCATACAAGGAAAGTCGACTGAGCTCCATGCCCTTTTTAAACATCACCCTGATTCACATTTACACAGTTACACACATGTAGACTGGGAGCTGCCCAGTACAATCACAGTCTTGTACTTTTGGCCACTGGGAGCTACTCAGTATAACCACAGTCTCCTGCTGTTGGCCACTGAGCAGCTCCATTGGGGCAGATGGGGGTCAGCGCACTGCTCAATGGAAGCTCGACAGTGGTTGTATTTGTTGAGGAAGGAGATTAAGAGTGATTCTCAGTCCAACTAGTCTGATGATTCGAATCAGGAATACTCCAGTAACAGACCTGCTTCTCTTCTCTAAAAAATGGGGGTGAAACCATCCATTCATTTTGAAGCCTGGAAGTTGAACTGTACACCACGTTAAACCTCAGCTTCAGCATTTACCCACAGTGCAGCTGTGTCTCACCTGAGGAAGTTCTCCAAATCGTCACGGCTACAGGAAGACCAAGACAGGTCACTAGGGTTCCTGCCTTTCACCCATTCACCAGACATGATGTGGGAATGGCCTGTACAAGTGGCGTGGTCGTCATCATGGCTCATTCCCATACTAAGGACAAAGAAAGGGACACATAGGTATTTCATTTGAAAAAACAAACAAATTGGTTATCCAAGATGGCAGCCAGAGAATTGTAACATCAAGCTTATCAGACATCCCCTAATCTTTGTAGGTTTATGTCGTAGAGAAATATTTAAAGGAATACTCCATTGTTTTGGGCAAAATAGCCTTTTTATGACTTACCCAGACTGAGACAAAATGTTTGATACCATTTTCAACCCTGTGCGTCCACTGGTTCAGTTTTGATGGTTAGCATTTTATGTTAGCTTAGCATAAAGGCTTGAAGTCTACAGGAGTCATTAGCCTAGCTCCGTCAAAGTGAAAAAATAAACCTTACAGCAACTCTGAAGCTGTTTATTTACACAATTGATTGTGTGTTACACAGTAAATAAATGTCTTTGAATTAAAAAAAACAAAAAACGAGTTGTGTCTTCAGTGGTTGTAGTTCCTAACATCTGACTTCTTGCGAAACAAACATCATTTTTGTTTTTTTGTTTTATTAATTCTAAGACATTGTGTAAGTAAGACAGCTCTGTGGCTGTAAGGTTTATTTTTTCACTTTGACAGAGCTAGGCTAATGACTCCTATAGACTTCAAGTCTTTATGCTAAGCTAACACAAAATTCTACACATAGAACCCGAATCAGTGGATGTGCAGAGGTGAAAATGGTAACAAACATCTTGTCTCAGTCTGGGTAAGTCAGGAAGAGGCTATTTTGCCCAAAACATTGGAGTATTCCTTTAAGCAAATT
>OMLF01016171.1:11910-37281 GCA_900302615.1 Holocentrus rufus | reverse complement strand
TATCGTTTGCAGAGTTGGAGGCGCTGATCCCTCGGAGGGACACTGAGCTCAGCTTGGTCTGGATGGAACCAAAGGCAGCACTTTTAATACTGGACAGACTTTAGATTAATCTCTTCAAGAGTCAATTTAAGCGTGGAGATAAAAGGGTGAGAGGTTGTGGAAATGCATTATCCAGCTACTTTTACCATTACGGCGCTGCATGCTGCACCATTTCGCTGAATTAGTTTACAGCATGGCATCTTAAAACTCTCAAAAATCCACTCCAAACAGTAACAAGCAAAAATATACTCACAGAGAGTTTTACGATTTGTTCACGGTTTGGGTCAGGGGAGTCCTGCAGCCAAATAAACACACACAGTCAAATTCTTCTGCACCAGAGAGTCTGAATTCAAAACAAAAACACACTTGTGGAATGCTAATCCATTCCTCACCAGTAGGGGGGGAGACTTCACAGCTTGCTGACTGTCTGACCGGTGGATGGAGCCATTATGCCGCTTCCTCAGCATCTAAGAAGCGACACAAGACAGAAAAATAAAACACTGTTATTGCAAGGGAAGAGTCTATGAACATCTGAGACACGCTTCACATCTAACTGTCTGATCGGGCAAAACAGCATGACAAATCTGAATGGTTGAGTCAGCTGTTTAGTATTAGCAGCAACATAGTGGCAAATAAAAAGGTGAGAAAACTGTGATCTCCACTTCGTCATCACCATGCGGCATCACTGCCACAAATATAAACAAGAATAAACTGCATTTTAAGCAAAGCAATTTAAGCTTTTTTCCCCCTTAAAGGCACAACTTTCATGTTGCTTATATCAGTTTGATGCTACTTATGATAATAAAATTTTTTCTCAGCCTAAAAATGTGAGTATTCCTTGAATAAATGGTGTTTAAACTCAGTTTAGTGGAATTCGCCCTCCACTTCATCCTAATAAACGGACAACACATTCAAAAACATGTAGTGTCTAACTGGCTCTTCAGCATCATATTTATGGAAACAAACCTTTTTGATGCTGCCGCCCGACTTCTTCACCATTAGCTCATCCACCATAGACTGAAGGCAGATACTCATCATGATAGCCTGAAACAGATAAAATGGCTAATTTTAACCCCATTTGTCTAAAGGCTTTTTATACATTATGTTCTTGTTGAAACAAGTGATTAAAAGCACATCTTTTGTAGATACTATCAAAACAGATAATGGACCAGGTTCAAGGAAGAATTACAAAATGTGATGACTACAATCAACAAAATCACTGAGTAGCTACAATTTAACGCTTCGCCTAATCTGCTCAATGACGTCAGATTGACCAGCGACCCCGTCACCTGTGGACTGGTGATGGTGACCCACTGGAGGCGGTCCTTGCTCATCAAGTACTCGAAGGCCAGCTCCAGTTTGACCTCACACTTGGCCGAGCTGCAGGGATTGGCTGTGCCGTTGGCGACTGGGACTTGCTGTCGTGGAGGAGGGAAAGGTGGAGGGTTACTTTGATTTAGTGCCTGGCAAGCATTATCCTCATCATCATCATCATCATCATCATCATGGTCTGAATGTTATGCATCATCACTGTGATCCCTCAACATCATCAACCCCTGATGAGTTACACTCTAACAATCATGCTCTATTGTAGATTGTTGCCATCATCATCATCACCTTTGTCTGCAGCTACGGCACGCAATCAACATCATTATAATCCAATTGTCCTACATTACCTCATCACCACCACCATTATGGTTATTGTTTTCTTGTATGCAAAATACATGGAAAAAAATAGGCGGATTTCCATATTCTGTCACAAACACTCATCTTAAACATCCAGAGCCGCTATTCCCTGATTGGAAAGCCACATAAGCATCCGATGACATTTCCTATCCTGTGCCTCTTCTCTTCTCGTTAAGCCCTCGTTATTGTTCTGCTGCATCATAAACCTCGAGCAGGCTTAGAGGGGCTGGCACAGAGGAACGCTGGCATGTGCGCACACAGACACACGCACCTTCTTTTGTCAAATTCTTATTTAATAGGACGCTGTGCTGCAGCCCACACATCTTGAATCTCAAGAAGACGAGCGCTCAAAGTCTACAATGCGAGCAAAGGAGCAGACAAAGATATACAAGCAAAGACGTTCAAATGCATTCAGGAGAGCGTAAGCCACAGGAAAGACGACGTGGCTCCCTGGAGACGGGCCTTCATTCCTCATTAGTGGCGTCTGTGTTCTTTGGAGTGCTGAGGCACTCTGGGGGCTCTCCAGTCTATGGCTGAGACTTCCTCTGGGCTAGTTCTTAGCTATATTCCCTCCTATGCTAACTCTGTCCGCTCCCTACCCTGCTACAACACACACACAGATATGAAGAAAAAATATACACTCATATACAAAATTCTGACACACGCGTTCGCTGTTTACGCTGGTCATTCTTGCAGAAATATACAACTCATTCCTACTTCCTTATCCACAATCCCCAAAGAGAAAAAATCTCTAAGATGATGTGATTTGGGAGTACGACGGGGAACTGCAGTACCCCATGAGAGGGTCTGGATAGTCTGCGGAGGAAAAGACTCATTAAAATGATTTTGACCTTGCAGGATGAGCTCAGAAATTAATCACCTTGCTGGCCCATGTGGGGCCTCAGTACAAATAAACTTCAGAGAACTGTTTAGGCACAGATGACTGAACTGTTTTAACAATAATGCCAAACAAAAGTGAATTGTTTCCCCCTCCATTTACATTTAAATGAGGACTCGCATCTATAGCTGTTCATCTTTCAAAATGAAGCTGAAATATCTGCGCAGAGCTCACAAGGAGAGAATGTGTAATGCTTTTCTCAGCGATTCACAGAAGGGGAAATAGCTTGTTCAGTCTTTCAAAAGAGCTGCTTCTTTTCAGGATGACTGATTGAGTGTAAGCAGGGAAAAAAAAATGCATATTCAAAGGAGAGCCGCCTTTACTAGGACAACTGTGTGGTGCAAGATGATTTGAATCAGTGCTGAATTTTTCAGAGGGATTTCTAAAATGGTTGCAAGTCACAGAGGTTTTCTGAGTTATCTGAATAATTATAGATAAGTTCAGGTAAATGATGATTGATTAACTGATGGATGAAAAGAAAACTGCAAGTTATAATCAAATTGATGCAAATCTCTATAAAACAATGATATAATGTAAATTAAATGAATGAATGCATTTCTATTTACACGAATGTTTTTAAAGGGTAAATATTAAGTAATATTAAGTAACCTTTGACAAGCAGCAGTTATTACAACAACAGTGGCAGAGCCCCTCGCTTCGCCCCTCCTGTCCCCTTCAGCTACAGCGGTCTGAATCTACATCTATCTACTGCTGCCAACAATAAAGTCACATTTTCACAATGAGATGATAAGGCCTCCTAATTAGAGAGGAGATCTAACAGAAGTGTCTAGTGAAGAGGCAATTTACGGAGGGTCAGGATTTCCATCAGACAAAGACAGAGACAAAGGGGTTTTGTTTTTCAGATTTCGTTGCATATTTTCCATCTGTAAGAGGAATTTGCTATAAACAGACTTGTCAATAACACGACACAATCAGCTGAGGAAGTGAAAGTTGGCTGCTAATCTTCAAATCAGGCCAAAAAATACCTCCTGCTAAAGTTCACTTTCAGTACAAAGAATGATCCAACCTACGATCCTGTCCAGCCTCTGATTCTGCGTCTGGGTTTTCGTGTGCTGTCACACAAAAGTGATGATAAAGATAAAATGGATTGAATCCTAGAATTATATTCTAAGTAAAAAAAATAAGTGTTTAAGTTAATGTAATGCTGAATGTTTTGTTGACATTATAAACGTGATCACAAAGGAGATATAAAAATGTTTTTAGGTGCATATCCTTTTTTATTTTGAACAAGTTGCTTTAAATGCAGGAAAATTCAAAGAATAAGTGGCTGGAAAAGTTCATGTCAACCGCTGGAAAGTGCAGGCCGGAAAATGAGTTCTGGCACAGGAACTGTTGAGTCACTGCTATTGATTAACAACCTTATCAATACCCTGGAGAAATATTATGGTCATTTTGTGCTGTGGTGTTGCAAAAAAACCTCAATTACTTACATACTTTCCCCTGTAATCAATGGCAATTACTGGATTTATGCGTCAATTTGCAAAATGATTTTTAAAAAGGCACTAATTTTTTTTTTTGCCATTCGTTTCCATTGTGCTTTCCAATTCATTCCCCATCTCACAATCCATCTGCCGACTGTTTCACCATTTACACTCCCTGCTTGGGTCACAATTCATTATTAGATGACTCCCATTAGATTTCATCCATCCGCTGCGCAATGTATAAAAACTAGAGTCACTCTAAGCAAGATAAAAGCCGCATCAGCATTTTGCTCGATGTATCTGTATAGAATATGCTGGGTAGGTGCTTTTTGTATCGCACGCCACCAGATTCACTCCTAACCAATAGACAGCATCAATTAAAGTAAAGACCCATGCTGTGTGTGTGAGGCTGGCGGATCAATACAACACTATTCTTGTGTGGGCTACGTGTTTGGGTAATTGGACTGATGGAGATAGATGGTATGGAGGTCAGCACTTTGGGCCTTCGTGGAGGAGGAGGAACTGATGCTTGGCAAGGCTGAGGGAAGACATTTACGTGGCGAGATGAGGTCTGTAAGGCTACTTGTGTGCGAACGAGCGACTTTGAAAATGCGTGTAGCCTCGCTGGTTTGAGAAGGACCTGAGCCAACCTTCCTCTGCCAACTCCTACTCTCCTAATAATGTGGATGGGTTCCAACTTTATAACTTCTCTCCCCTTGTCTTATCTCACACGCACATACAATAGTCTACTTACAGACGAGGTGACCCGCCAGCACCTCATGCGCGTGACCTTGAAGCTTCCTTCCTTCATCTGCTCGTTGGGCAGCTTCACGTGGAAGTTGAGCTCGTTGTTGCCGGCGCTGACGATGACGTGGCAGCCCTTCTCGGGGAAGTCGGTGACGCACGGGTCAAACTTGATATAGCCAAAATATTTGAGCGTCTGACCGAGACGGATGAACTGGATCGGGAGAACATAAAGCAGAAGCAGAAACTGTGAGGATTTTTTTAGATGAGTCATTTTTCTAATAGTTTTTGTCCAAATCCAGGGGAAAAAAAATTACAGCTGGGATTTTCAGATGGATTCACATGACAGAGCTATTCTTTTCCAAAGGATTTTCCTAAGTAAATGCAATATGGATATAATGAAAAATTAATATCGTACTTCACTGAAACACAAAACTAGGCCAATTGTATAACAGAATACACTTGAGACTCCCTATTCCCTATGGCCGCCTTTCTCTGTGGATAAAAATTCCTTGTTTTACTTCAAGCTGATTTCAAGATAGAGCAAATACAGGCAGAGCAATCTGCCGTACAGGTGACGGCCTCGCTCACCTCTTTCTTGGAGCCTTTCTCCTGCAGTGATTTGAGCTGCCTGTGCTGGTCTTTGTTGACGAGTATCCAGCCTCGCTCAATGTCAGACACTGTCTGATAGAACAGGAAAAAATAAAGGACTGAGGTTCATCTTTCTGTACAGATGAATAAAACACAGCAAGCTTTGTGGTCACATTTTTCTTTTCTTTTTATACGTGTAGATTTTTGGATTTAATAAATCCCTTTGCATGCAGAACATACACGTCAGTAAATAAGTTGTACGTGTGCAGAAACCACTTATTCTCTTAGATTTTCTACTCTGCTACACACACAGTCGAAACTCAAGACTCCCAGATTTTAATCAAACCAGCCAACCCTGAAATTATAAAGAAAACAAAACATTTGGAGCTGCTAAGGGGATCAGCTATCAATAGGATCATAGATGAACACAGAGAGGTTCTGGGTTCAGTGTGCTGCTGCAGAGCCAAAACATGCTGACGCCACTATCAGATAAGTGATGGACCCGAGGGATGAATGAAGCCGTTTGGCAGCCCGGGGCTGAGAGTGTGCTTGATTTAGCTTCCTTGATGTGGTGGACAACATGCAAGCGCAATGAAAGGCGAAAGATGCATGGTCCCAACAAATACATGTTATTTCAATTTATATTTCCTGTTTGGTCTCATTGCTTTGAGAGATGTAAATCTGAGATAATAGCAAAACAAAAAACAAAACAAAAAAATGCTGTTTTCTGCTGCTGAAAATAAATGTCTGATTTACTAAAATCATGCAACCGACAATCCTAAAAGGTTCCAAAAACAGTGATGACCTGAATATTGATCCTTACCTGGGCATATAGCAAATTCAGGCCAACTCTGTTTTCCATTACGTCGTTATCATACGCCATGTCCCAGTAGCTGCAGAAATACAGGAACAGTCAGGCAACACACATCCATCTCAACACAAATTTATACAACTATATCTTCCAGTGGGCCAAACCATTTAATGAACAGAATCCAGGAACCTCTGCAGCCTCAAACACATTCAATAAAACATGATCATATTTGACTACCTGCTGAAACCATCCAATTCCGCCTCAAGAATAATTTAAGTTCCATCTAATATTTTCTCTCGGTTCACAAACTCTATTGAAGAACAAGCATATTACTGGCTATGCTAAACTGAACAGAATACATTTTTTTTTATTCTATTTTACATGAATTGTCATTTTTGGCTGCATTTTGCAGGAGAATTATTTCCTGGAGAACCAGGTAGAAAGAAAGATCTAATCAGGGGAGTTTAAGACTTTCTGAAAAAAAAAAAAAGCCTTTTGTTCCAACCTGGCAAATACAGATTTCCTGATCATTTTTAGCCTACTTTTATAGCACTTATCAAAACCAGCATTTAAGTCCTTTACTAAGAGCACATAAAACAAAATCATTCAATAATGGAAGAATTAAACAGGCAGGTATACAAATTAAACCATGAGGAATAAAACTTAAAACACCAGGGATAAAATGTAAAAAAACAAAAAGAAATACAGGATGTGTTAGCAGCAGATTGGGAAATGTCTTCCTTGAACTGGCTCTGGCTTCGTGCTTCAAACTCTTTATTCGCTTTTCAGTAATTCTCTGGCTCTAGTCATTACCATCCCACAGTATTGATGTCTCTCAACACTTTAATACAAGCTCGCACTTTAACATGCTGTGATCTCCTGCCGCAAGGACGAGGCATAACATGAAAGATGTTAGTGGATGGAGAAGCTGTTAAAGGAGACATAAACTAAGTTTTCTGGCCACATTAGCAATTCAAAGATATTGACAAGGGAGAGAGAGATGAAGGGGCGAGCTGGGAAGAGGAGGACGACTGCAAACAAGACGTGTCTGTCTGTGAATGCAAATCTTTTGCAGTTTGTTAATATTAAGCATAACCCATGAGAGGCTCTGACCACACAGACTTTCCCGTTCAAAATTACTTCCTCTAATAAAATGTCAATTAGCCACACTGTTCCAACACAGATCGGTGCAGTCCTGTAGAAACCTCGCCTTGGTGATTTTGATGTTTTTAACTTCAGCTGAAGGAATACTCGCTTCTCTGTTGGTTGAGAAAATTGTACTACCTTTGGCCTTGTGAAAACCTTTCAAAGCCCACCGGATAAAAACGGCAATCAAGCTACGCGTGAAGCATTTTACTCTTGGTTCCGGAAAAGTTGACATTTTGGAGAAACTGAAAACGCTACCGTCGCCCTTTGTGGCCTGCAGCCACGGATCAAACAGAGCTATTTGATTCATTTCCACCCAATCTTTTGTTGAATCTCTTACACGAGGAGACTTTCTTCCCCCCCTTCCACTCCCCTCCACCACCCCCACCTGTTAGTTCCACATTCATCCTTCTCTCGCCGCTTCACAGTCTACAGATAAAAACTAGGTCATGAGGACTAAGACTTTCCTTCAGGCAAAAAAAAAAAAAAAAAAAGAGTCAACATCCTGTGTACTTCACTCAGCGGGAGGCAGGGTGACGTAAAAACAGACAAGAGGAAGCGGAGAAGTTGTGTGCAGCCACTAAATTTCACATTCGGTGATGCAGCAGCATCTGCACATGAGTCAAACGGGCTAAGAGCCAGACTTATAGGACATGTCGGTATAAGAATGGATTAAATCAAAGCATAAACTGTATCTTATCCTATCAGCTTAATCCTCTCTGATTTTTTATCTTCAATCTAAAATACCTTTGTACCTGACACTGCTAATCAAGAGTACTAACTCAAAAAGCCAAAGAGTTTATGTCGACCTGTCTGGTTGCCCGTTGCTCTAGGTAAACAGTGGGGCACATTTCTCACCACACTTCCATATGGTCCCACTTAACACAGAGCAGCGGGGGACATGCTAGAGCAATTTCAGGTTAAGAGCCTCTTGGCTTTGCTGGGGCGAACAGTTAAACCCATCAACAGTCTGGTCACAACAGCTACAGCACTTGGCAAAAAAAAAAAAAAAAAACGAACAAAATAAATACAAAAAAACAAGAAGAAAATAAAAAGAGAGAACTACTCAGGTCTTTCCAAATTAACTGCCGCATGACTTTGCAAACGGCGTTCGAGTCGGATAAGCAGACCGTGTTCAGGCCTGCAGATTCTTGGACATACTAAGGGTGAGTGCATCACTTGAGATAAGGAGCAAAGCATGAGTTAGGTTCACACACACAAAGAAACCTGCGAGTGCCGTGCTTAGCTGAATGAATTACAGTGCGGCGGAGGCAATTTATGTGCTGCTCATTAAAAGGGAAATGTTTTGCATGCTTCTTTACAGCGTTACATAAATAACACGCGAACATCTCAGACCACGAACCAGAGCTGTAATTCACATATTAGTGCCTGTGCTGAATGTGGGGCGGGATGACAAGATGGAATTCAAAGTCACGAACTGAGCAGGTGTTTTGGTACCTTTTCCGTAGGAGTATGTGGAATTCAGAGCTCCGCAAGCTGGTGATGGATACGTAAGGCAGCTCAAACTCCTGCAGCTTCCGTACAACTGAGGGGGAGAGAGAGAGAGAGAGAGAGATAGAGAGAGAGAGAGCGAGAGAGAGAGGGAATGATCATAACTACAGTATAACCCCAAGGACATCAGGATAATGGTGGTGACAACAAACAATGAAGGATGAGAAGAGTCCATCTGGACAGGTCCCAGCAGGGTAAAACTGTGTGTGCATGGGTGTGTGTGCATGTGTGTGTGTACACGTGCAAGTTCAAGCGTGAAAAAAAAAAACAAAAAACGACAGCCCGTATGTGTTTGTCCACAGCGTGCAGCTGTTTTGCTGCGGCCCGTCCTCCAGGGAGAACGAAGACCACAGCAGCCGGAGATGCTGCGTGCCGCGATTTGGGTTTGCCGGCATTAACGAAATGTGCACAACACTCCAGATTGAATGACTAAACAGCTTTTTGGTTTGCCGTTAGGTTTGTAAAATTGCGAGTTTACTCCTTTATGGGCTGGAGCGGCAAGGACACGAGCTACAGTGGAAAGCAGATGCTGGTTAATTTTCCTGCTGGAAATGTGGAGGAATTTGAGAGAAGGAACTACAAACCGAATGGCTAAAATGTTTTTAAAAGCTTCAATGGGGAATCTGGAAAAAAAAACGCAGATAAGAGGACCAAGACTTGTTATTTCAAACCACACACTGGTTCTACTTAACATGTCTTTGCATATTTTAAGGCACACACTGGTTAATATACATTTTTGAGAGCGTATGAGACAGGCCCTGAATTCCTCTTGCCGTCCTGTTTTGTCGGTGCTTCCACAACCAGTTTCGTTTGAAGGAGGCCTGCTGGGCCGGATTTGGCCCCGTAGTCGAGTCACATTAAAACACACGGCCCTTCTCTCTCATATCACTCAGATTTTCGCATTCTAACGGTGCCAAGAACGAACAAAATGCCTGCAATATTTACATCTTCAAGTTCAACTGGCATCATTTTCAGCGCGGAATGAATCTGGCATGTGGAGTGGAAGAGCATTTGGCAGGTGGAAGAGGAAAAGAGCACCTTTGGGACGGAGGGAGGATACGCTAGGACCCTACAGGGCTGTGATGGAATGGAAAATAGGACTGGGGGAAGAAAAAAAAAAAAAAAAGAAGCATCTTGATGTGGAACACTTTAAGCCTGTGCCACTGTAGACTTTTTGTGACAGCACACACTGAGGCAAATATTCTATGCTGATTTGTACAGACGGAGTACGCAAGTATATTCAGGCTCCACAAACAAAGTTCTTAACTGGAGTCGCACATGTTCTGTGACTGCAGACACACACATTTAGAGGACTGAGAACACGTGCATGCATGAACGAGAAACGGGGCTCAGTTACATCACATCAACTACCAGTTGCAAAGTCCAATCTCTTTCATCCATCCATCCAGGCTCATTTGCATAGTAACTACAGTCAACTTTGTTTGTCACCTCTGGAGTGGGACTAGGTGCTGCTAGTTGTCATTCTTGTGTGTGCACTTGACCAGATTGCACTGACTTAGCCGGTGCAGTTATAAAAATCACCGAGCTGGTTCAAGCTTATGTGGCTTTTATCGTATTGCCTGGTGCATGAGTGCACACTGTTTTTCCTTTTCAGGCCTTGTTCAGAATGCCAGCCCGCATCTGATTTCTCGCATATCCAGATTGGACTCAGGTTGATTTTATTAAGTATGAACAGCAAAAAAAAAAAAAAATGCATGGAAACTGAATTTTGCAAATCAGATTTAACCCACAAATGTATGCGGTTTGAAATGTGATTCAAATCAGATTTCAACCGCTCTGTCTGACCACTCTCATCCCTCAAGGCGGTTTTCAAACCAGCCTTAATTTCACTTGCAATGCAGCAAGAGAGTTTGGTGTACATATCAATCTCCTCCGTTACATTGTGACTTGATAAACAGATGTACAGGCAAAGATGATGCATGTAGTTTCCCTTTCTGCAGCTTTTTGTTCTGCATTTGAACAATGTGCCATCAGTTACCATATGCGCACACGCCTATGTTGTTGCCATGGCAAACAAAGCAGATGGCTTAACTGTGCTTGAACACACAAATCCGACCTGATCATTTGCAAATAACAGTGTGGACAGTCAGTCCTAAAGATCAGATTTGAGAAACAAATCAGGTTTGCCTGCAGGCTGAGGAAAGCCTGTGTAATCTGCACTGCTAAAACAATGCATACCCTAATTCCACTGAGAAGTGCACATTGCTAAATATATTACACGTGACCAAAGAAACCGATGAACCAACAAACACAAGCGTACCTGGTAAAGGAATTGTGCGTTCTTGCAAATAAATGGCAAATACCGGAACATGAGACAAAACGATCATGGGCCATTGCCGTTTTGCTTTTTTAACTAAACTACATCTCAACATGGTGAGAGAGATATCACAGGCCGAGCTGCTGGATCAGCGCCAAAGCCAGCGCATTCCTGCTCCAAGCGAGAGATCTTATAATTAAAGAAGAAATCTCAAAGCAAAACAGCGACATCAATTTACACTGATGTGTTATTTATTTCCCATCTTGGTCCAGCTTTTACAGTAATTATTTGCCAACACCGTCTCAAACTCAGTACCCTCTAATTCCCTTTTCATACCCAGAAAGTTCTTCTTCTTCAGCGCAGCCTTGTAAATGGCAAAGTTTTTAAAGTTCACTTATATATTTATCCCATAATCAAAACAAGTTCTGTGTTCCCTGCTATAAAGAATAATTCTTATTCCAAGCATCTCATGATTTGCTATGATTTGTGTCCTCTGACAACCGTCCTTGGACGACCCGATAAAGGAATTTACATAATGCAGCAAAAAGTACATTTGGTCTGCCTTGATAAACAACACTGATTATTTGAAGTTCACCTTCTGTGGCGCTGGAAGACACAGAAACCATAAAAATGCCTATTTTTCATACAGCTTTGAAAATACAGTCAAATATAAATGTGAATAAGCAGCAGTAATGATTATGATTTATGGATCTATTGGAGAGTTTTTATGGGGAATAAAGTCTTAAAATGCCTGCTGACATACCAATGCAACATGTCAGCCAAAAAGGATTGATGTTTCTGGTACATATTACCTTGTTCTCTCCTTCACTTTTCTCAGCATTTTGTTTGAGCGATAATTTAGACTTTTTCTGAGAAGTGATACAAGGGATTGGGATACAGATCAAGAAATACCACACGGGGTCAGATTGTTTTCATTTGTTAACATTTTGCTGATTTTGGAAATTTGTTCATGTTGGCACTTACAAGTTAAACCTCCGTCCACGCCCTCTCGGACGAGGAAGAGGCTGAAGTAACCGACGAGGTCATCTGGAAGGTCGAGCTTTGACGCAACAGCCTGCAGAGAGAGAGACGATCGGTTATTTATTTTCAAGATAAAATTTAATCCTTCCATTCCTTTTCCTTATTTGAATCGCCAGGGTGTTAAGATGGAAAATATTAGGCTCACATTTATGGAAAGACAAAAACAAAACATAAAAGAGAAAGAACAGCACAAGTCTCAGATGGAAGCACTGAAATCCCTCCTGCAGACGGGAAAATCCAGACGATCCAAATCATTTTTTGCTAATCACACGGTTTCATATAGATTGAACATATAACACACCTTGATCTTCCTGCACATCACATCTTCCTGATTTAGACGGCATAATTATGGGTTCAATTTCTGAGTTTCCATATACTAGCAGTTTGTCTGAGACTACATCAAACATAAAAGGGCACTTCAGAACATTAAGAACTAAAATGGTAGTATAGTATAGCAGTGTGTGCAAAATGCAAGGCTTTTGCATACTGTCAAAAAAACTCGCCTTAACTTAACACTAGAAGGAGCAAAGCACAGTCAATACAAAACCATTTTAAAGTGCAATATCAAAATATCTCACATTACAAAACATCTCTCTATGACCTTTCCTCGACCTACTCTCTATGCACAGCATTGCTACATTTTCTAAATAAAACAAGGAAACAGCACCAATAATTATTTACTCTCTTCAGCTGATGGCTTGTTGGCCTTCACTCAGGCCCAAAAAGTGGAATTTCTAGTGTTACATAATGCAGTTATAAAAATCAGATTTTTCAGCATCTCATCTGTAACTTCTTTATCATTTTTCACTTGCAATTTTTGCAATTTCACTGCAAAAAAAGACCTTTAAGCCCACAAACTGCATCGTAATTGTAAAGCGATCCCGGTGGTGCTGGAACAAACTAAGCTCCATGGTTAACAGAGTGTATTTTGCGAAGAAGAACCTTCCATAAAGCTTGAATTACAGCTTCCAGTGACAAAGGGCATCTCATGATGTTTACTACACTCACTAACAACCACCATATACCATGCAGTCAAGTGTGTGTGTAGTGGCAATGGGTTTTATGTGTGTACAGTCGGGGTCAAAACAGAGCAGAGATGAAGTGGGTGCACTAATGTTGGTTTGGTGGGAAATCACTGCCACTCTGACAACAAGCCACATGCTGGATACTATCAGGCCGTGTATTTCTTCTGATTTAAGATATAGTGTAGTGCTCTGTAATACATCAGTGCTTACAGAGAAGGCTGCATTGCATCAACGCAGTCCTGTGTGCCTGTTGGCACCATTACAACAGAGATTGAATGCTAATAGATAACAACTGGCCACAAATGCTCCGAAGCCAAGTAACACACAGTGAAAGAGCTCCTTAAGACCTCAGACAATGTGAAGCTAATGAAGAATATTGGGAGCTTAAAAGGCCAAATTAACAGTAGATCGCATTTTTGAGTCATAACCGAGGTTTTATGGCTCCTGTATAGTGCATGGCATAAATCGTGTTCTTGATTTTAACATTTTTCAAATTAAGTCCTGCATCTACTGCTCAGGGCAGAAAATCAGTACTGCATTTACTCTCTATGGCCCCAAACCTTCAACTGAGAGGTCCATATCTCAATCAGGAATGTCATGGCAGCTAATTCACCTGTGGGAACTTTAAACGCTTGCCATCGGAAAATCTTTACAACCCCCAAATACAAACGGGTGATCTTTTATCGCAGACATACTCCTCTATCTGCTGCTCCCGCCTCACTTTTTCAATATTTTATACTAAAGGCTGGCTGAAAACAGTGTGTTTGTGCACTCTTTTTTTTTCCTCAGAGAGCATCGAGCCACATACCTCAAGAACATCTTCTGTCTGATCTGAGGTCAGGATGTTAACTGTAACCTTCTGACCGTTGGAGAGGCAGATGTCTAGAGCAACCTCTTCTGTGGGAATCTGCTGGGTCTCCTGTGGGAAAGACAAAAAAAAACCAAAACATGGTCAGGTTCATGGGTAAACTACGGGCTGTTTTGTCTATCAGTGGACAGCAAAACAGGACTGGTCTGGGCTGGTCAGTGCAGAGCTGAATTTCCACTGGAGATAAACAGTGCACACAAATTATTTGCCACGCTTACACTCGACCTCTCAAAGTGATTTTATCATTCAATCACGCAAGGACAAATAACCTGAGTAGATATGAATGTTCCTAAACTGGATTCTGCTTGCATCGTGATTATATGAGTCTGAACATTTTGGCACACTGGGAGAGAGAAGTGAAATTCATGGGTCAACTGTTAAAAACACAGCCTGATTAGCATTCAGTCATGTCGGGTTCTAACATTTATGTTCAATCAACTGTTTGTAGAGCTGCCTCGTCCATTTAAAAGACTTCTCCCACTTGATGCAGAAAAAAGGAAATGTTGTTCATTAGCGGTGCTGTGTTTAAGCCCTTGTTCATGCACAAACTGAACAAGGCAGGCAATAGAGCAAAACCAACAAAAAGCATGAATAACAAGTGAGGGAAATAAATTGAACTGCAAAAACCTATTAATATTTTATTTTTGCAATACAAAGCTGTAAATAATAGCTGCTGAACTGATAATGGGAAATATGAAATTGCAAATGTAGATAACCCTAGCTTGTCCTGTCCCCAGGCAGTCTCTCACCACCTCGGCACAATCATCTCTTATCTTCCCCGCTCCCTCAATAAGGGGGTCTCAAAGAGAATCTCTATCACTTAAGGCGCAGATGAAATGACAACACCAGGCGGGGAACTCATCTGCTATTCTGCACCTGTTGTCCTCGCAGTGCAAGGCGATGGAGAGAGAGGGGAGACAGACCAACAGAGACTTTAATGAGACAGCGAGACAAAGGGGCCGGCACAGGATGGGCGGCGACGCGGCTGCAGACCGACGAATCCGGTTGCTGGATTTAAAAACCACTCCGGGCAACGCAGGTCACAGCTTGAACGATGACTGTCAAACCTCACTCCCTGGCCTGAGTAAGACGATGACATACTATCGTTTTGAAACTGCCTCTCGTAGCGAGTGGCAACGGCGAACCATAACAGCACTTGTGATTTTACAATCTCATCCACTTCACTGTTAACACGACAGAAAGCATATTCTGGCTTGTAGCACTGCGTGAAAGAGCCAACTGGCAAATCCAGCAGGATGAATCATACCTTGCCTTACATTTTCAGTGTTTTTTAGGAAATATGATATCATGTTTTAAATGGATCCAACTCCCACAAAGGACATGCGCATGTTGTTAAATGTGACCATAGATGGTTTTCCTCACACTCTTGTCTGGCATCATCTTTTCACTCACATGAATGTAAACCAAAACTGAAGCAGACACAGCATCTAACCCGTTCCCCGACCAGCTAGCTGATGCAAACATCGACAATACACACACTCATATTTTTCTCTCGAGCATGCTGAATCAGACGAGAGAGTGTGTTGCCACAAACATCGAGAATACAGCCACCTCACTCAACAAGTTACCACACTGCAAAGAGTAATTACTGGCCTGCCAGAAATGAGTGCATCAGCCTCTTGGCTCAAGAGGCCCGGCCTCCGCGCTCTCAGGCCTGCTGCCTGTGTTGACGCAACAGAAAACAGCCTGATGCAAGCGAGGAAACAACAACAACCAACCTGCTGGGCTTTCCTTAAGAAGCTGTTGAACATCTCACTGGCTCCAAGTAAAGGGTCCTGACGCACTGTGAAGAAATGGAGAAGACATGGTTGGAATTGTATCCAAAACAGCAACATAACCACAACATGAGTCACATCCCATTGCTTAATGGAAAGGAACAAGAAAAGGAAGTCAAGATGGGATAAATATACCAAGGCGGCTAAATCTGATAAATCAGCTATTAGTTGAGGAGTGTTGAGGGGAGTGGCATGGTTCAGGAGGAAGAGAGGGTCATCTAGTAATTAAAAGATTCCTGGTTCCTGATGAGGTTGTAACCTTCCATGACCATGTCAATGTGTGTGAATGGGTAATTGCGAGGCATATGATTTAAAGCGCTTTGAGTAGTTGGTAGACTAGAAAAGTGCGATATAAATTCTTAATTTCTCTAACTGTGTATTTAAAATAAAAAATAAATAACTCCACAAACCATTTGACAAGGCATTTCAGCTTAACATGCAAACAGGATTACAAAAATAAGTCAGTCAAAGACACATTAACTGGGCCTCTGGCATATTTTCAAGTAACTGTAAATTATTAGAGACCAGCATGCAACATGGTAAGTCTCAGGATTTGGTAAATGAAACTCAACAAGGTGATCGACCCTGCCTATTTTGCTCATGTGACCTCAGTTTTCTGCTGAAGCTGACAGTTTCCTTTTTACAGTGTAGAGACTAAACTAAATCACTGAACTCTTACTCAATATGACTTCAGAATAGCTGGTATGCAGTTGCTCTTTTACAAATCTCACCCTTTTCCAAAATGCACAAGTTGTCAGCCTCTGAATTTGCCTTTGTTCATATTCATCGTCCTGATTTAAAAAGGCTGTAGAAAACAGCGCCTCTGCAGATGCAAGGGCTCAGTCAGCCCTCTCCCTCCAGAGCAGATTTGTGTTTATGGCAGTTAATTTTCCATAACTATGTAAAAAGCCATGATGTAACCCAGCGGACGTCCAGCCAAGAACACCCTGTGTGTGTATACTCCTAGACTATGAGCAAATACACACTCCAACAACGCTTCCTTGTTCTGCTGTAACTGCCAGTGCTTGAGAGGATTAAAACAAACCCCGAGTGTTGCTGCCAGTTCCACTCCATTCACTCTGCGTGTATGGCCAAAGTTCACCCTTGACCTGTTTGGAAAAACTTTGGGCAATAGGCTGGAACCTCGTGAATTGGGATATGAGCCTCCCCCTGGGCCGTGAACAAGATATAAAAGTTGCGAGAGGAATCAAAACATCCAAAACTATCAGGAGGCGCTCAAAACACAGAGAAATGTGAATTATTTCTTATGACATTCAAGTTTTCATTCCGCAAAGAATCCAGCATTCACCTCTGGAAGCGGCATAATACCAAAGGACCCAAACCTTTGAAACTTTCAACAATCATACCAGGAAATGGGTTTGAAATACTGAGCAGGGAGGACGTCTAAATTCAGGTATGTCAGCATACTTCGTCTAGGAGGCTTTGGCTCCGTGTCCCGGCACACTGTGCTCAGATCAGCAGTCCCTAAATGAGACAACCCTTGCTTTTTATGTGGTATGAAGAGACCAGTGTACGCCTGGCTCCCCACAGACACCAAGCCAAGTCATAGGGTTGTTTTGGAGAGCTGAACATTTCAATTAAATTGTGTTTTTGCTGCAAAGCTGCACTGTTACTGAGACGGTCTCTCTCTTTTTTTTTCTTGTACTAAATAAAACAAAACTCCCCACACCAAAACAGGGAAAAAATGTCAGGGTTATGTGTCTCAATTCCCCAAAAAAAATCAGTTCTGTGTAAGTTTCAACGCTGTCAAAAGCAAGCGCAATGCAGCTGGAATTTAAATTCACCCGGAATTGAAGTGAAAGGCAACGCAAGACATCTGTGAAAGTCCATTCAGCATGAATATCTTACCAGCCTGCATGTATTTCTCCAGCTGTTCTCGTCTCTGTTCTACCTCAGCAGGAGTCAGCGTGAAGATCTTTTTCGGGGGGAAGGCAGGCACCACGTTATTGCCATACTCTTTCTTGATCTGTTGGCAAAAAAAAGGAAAATTTGGGTTTAAACAGCCATAAAAACTTTATACATTCTATTTTATCTTTTGTCAATGAACTCAAATCAAGCTTTTGGTCAGCTTGATGTGAGTTCCTTTTTCTATTTTTAAGAAATTACAAAAGCTGCAAAACAAAACTCGTGTGGGTACATATGATCACAGTCTGCAGTAACTGTCTCCGAGGCCTGTTAGCTGCAGCATAAATTTGCAGGCTACTGAATTAAAGACTTGTGAATCCACATTTTCAGAGGTATATTCATGCTGTTTAAGATGAATCACAGGTTTATTTTAAGCTCCATCTCAACGAATAGCGGGTGAAGTTTCCATGCGTAACAGACACATCTGGAACGCTGGATGTCTAGTCAGTCCAAGTTTACTTTGTCTTCCAGCCTCCTTGACTCATTTATTTCCACTGAAATTCATTTTCTATCATTAGAAGATTGGTAGCTTTGAACCATGGAAGTTTTAAACTAAGCACTCACTAATCTAAAACCAGACGTGAAATGATGTGTAATTTTGACCTGTACACTGCTGCAGGCAAAAGGAATGCACATCAAAAACGCATCATTACGAATTCCTTTTGCCTTGCAACTTGTGAATTTTTTTTTTACAAAAAAACATTCAGACGCTGCACATCTGATGAAGACAGGCCGACGTGCACGTTGGAGACAGCGAGGTGATTTTCACCTCAACGCGTTGCCCTTTCTTATTTCCACCGCTTGAGAGCCAGCATTGGTCACGCATACAAATCAAGTCTTGTAGCCACAGACACTTGTCATGTGTTACAGATGTATCTAAGTCCCCCTAAAGCCGAAAAAAAGCTGCGAGCTCACACGGCTTCTCCTCGACTGCCCCCTCAGCACAACACTCACATTTCCCCATTGACTTTCAGCAGGCCCCGGAACCTAGCGGAGGGATTTGTTTGGGCAAATCTTTTACAAAGAGCGAAAACAAAAGAGAAATCCATTAGCATTCAAAATTTGTCAGCAACAAATGGGTGGAGTGAACGCCCTGCAATCAACCGAGTGTTTTCAGGGCATACACATGCCACAGGATGCCTTGTGGGGTTGGTGCTTGTGATAGGAGTGTGTCTTACCCACACCCTGTTGCCAAGCAACGGCAGCTGTCAGATTGGATAACATAAGCTTGAGGACACAGATATTAAAGTTTGCCCTTTCTTTATATATTTATTAATATGTGACCACAGGAGACTTGGACCTTCTATGAGGATACATTTGATGTCACTGCTTGTATTTCATACCACAAGAAATCCATCAGTGCATCCGACACTCATGGGAAACACTGTGCAACCAAGAATTGCACACTTAATGCTTTCGAGAATTTGTTGTTGAACATACTACTTCTGCATAATAAAAATTCAAAGACGTGCTGACTGCATAATGGAGCTCAAATGAATTGCAGTGGCTGTGTCTAAAATTTCAAGGAGGTAGAGAGAGGGAGAGGGGGAAAAAAAAACATAACTACTAAGATGAAGCAACTCGAGGCTTTCCCACAGCAATACTTTCTGAGCTAAAGTTCCCTTTCTCAGCAGGTGAAGGGAGAGAAAACAGAAAGGCCAAGAACATTCCTTCCAAGTCACCCCCCTCCAGCCTCGCTCCCCCCAACAACACTTTACATGCGTTCGTTTGAACTCTCCGAGGAATAACAGCACAGGTCTTCAGGCGCGGCGCATCGACCGTACAAGGATGAGTGAAAGGTCACGTTGAGGGGATGAAGTGACATTTAAACACAGACACATAGACCAATCACTCCTGCAGGACCGAAGCGAATTGACAGCGGCCGGGCGTGTTTTGACGGCTTACCTGTTCGTGGAGGCCGAGGAGTTGACTGTATCGTACCCGACAGTGCAGGACGCCGTTGACGTGGATGTTGTAGGCCTGCGGGAGAGAAGGGAGGCAAATTGTAAGGCAGAGAAGTTTCTCCGGCGCTGAGAGACTTTCGTAAAGTTCTGAGACGGTACAAAGAGACTGAACCTCAAAAGCATGTATCGATCTGTTTGGAGAGGTTGTGGGTGGAATGGCAGACAAAAAAAATGTCAGTCGAAAAGACAACCGAAAGAGCTTTTAACATTTTTTTTTCCCGGGCTCTTAAATGCACTCTGGATTCATCAGGTCCTTTGAATGTATATGCAACCATTCCATCTCAAACTAGCCTTTCATGTTCACTTCATAGAATTATTATTATGTCCTAGACCTAGTGCATGAGTCTCACTTTCACTGCTCCCACAATGCCTCTTTGAAACAAAAATCAATCTGCGTCCACCGCATCTCGCTCACTGCTGAGCGCGTCTGCTCACTCCATCTTTGTTTTCATTAGGAGGACAACAAATTAAGTGTGAATTGGATTCAGACCCTTCTGACTTTTTTGGTTAAGCAATTTCATCCAAACAGGGTGGGGGGGGCACAGAACCTAAAGCACATTTTCCAATCAAAGCAGCTGCTTGCATTATGTGGACGCTAATGAATTCAAAAAGTGAGGATCACGCAGGGAATTTTTCATTCTTTCCCCGTGACTCCCCTTGTTTGTTTTGACAAGAGCTATCACTGGTTACTCCTCCACAAACCAACCATTTCCAATCAACAGTCCAAATATGTGCCTGGAGTCGTATTTAGAGACCAGTGATGGAAAGTAAAGCTATTTTTCCTTGTCGAATGCCTCATTTAAGACTTATTAAACTGTTTAGGATGATGCTACACCATATGAATGATAAACTCAGCTTTATTAGACACCATAGGGAAATTATCCTTTGCATTTGTCAGCATGAAGGCTCCCCATCAAAGCTTGCAATGCAATTATAGTGCCCTGACTGTATACATATGATCTAAACTGTCAAGGCCTTTTTTATAAAAAGTGATAAGATTCTGAGAGTACCTGACAACATTATACAGAAATGATCACTTTTCCAAATGTATCCACATTGCAAAGACCTCAACTGGTCAGATAAAGGACTATTTATTTCTGATTTGGAAGCCTGGAATGGCCTAGATTCTTGTTTGAAGAACACGAGCTTCCTCAAAAATCAAGGCTGTGTACAGAGGAACAGCTTTGGCGAGGGATGAGAGGAAGTGCATTCATTGGCTGGAGACGTTTCCTATTTGAGTGTCAAAGCACAAACTGTCAGCATTTTAACCTTCTGCCCCGTCTGTTCTCGGTCTCCATGAATATTTATAGTCAACAAGCCATGTCATCTGTCAAAACAAAGCTAGTTTTGATGACTCCTGACCTCGCCGATGCATGTGGTTGTACATACCGTTGCCGACCCAGGCGGGCAATCAATAGTACAACAGCAAAAAAAGAAGAAACCTAAACTTCTAGCAGGGTAGAGAGGAGAAAAAGGCTGAACTAAAAATGTGTACGCAGGCAATATTCAGGCAGGAAGGAAGAAGGAGTATGCAGAAGGTCTCAGCTGTGCGATAAGACACAAAAGTTCCAGGAATGCTGCGTGAATCACAAGCACTTGCCATCAGGGACAATATTTGGAAATGAGAGTCATTGCTTGAATAACCACTTTAATTTGCCATTGCCCCCTTCACATACTAAGTCAAATGAATAGGATGAAATCACTTGACAGTGTAATTTTTCAAGCTTATGGAATTTTAGGATGAGTGCTTATTCAAGAGCAGTTAGGAAAGAAGCCCTGGGCGCACCGCTTAAATCTGCTGTCTGTACGAATATATATCAACACCACCAGACACAGTTTGATGAATAGCTGCATACAGTTCAACTTATAATATTAATCAAAATAAAAAATAAAGAAGACAATAAAACACACACGCAAACTGCAGATACAAATGAACTTAATATCACATGCTCAACAATCAAGCCCTAACCTGTTTCCCAAACTCACACACTCCTCCTGTGACAGCTATGTGAACCAGGAAGGAAGGAATACACACTGTATACCAGCAAACAATGTGAGCAAGGGCAGCCATAAAGAAACATTTTTCTGTGAACAGGAATAGCACCATGTATAAAAAAAAATTGCAGCCTTTGTTATTCTAAAAAGCCTTGTGCAAACTCGGCACATTCTGTGGCCCTCTGGTTCCAAGGTACACGGCCCATCTCTCAGCATTATAATCTCGCAAGCAAGGTCCCTTCCTGTGGGCTGGTTGCAGTAAGGTCACAATGACAGTCACAGGACTGCCAGCTGAAAGGCAGAAGGCCCTCCCTTTACGTTCCCACTGCAGCACAGGCTAAAAATGTGCCCAGCCAGGTAGAAAAGAGGCTGGTGAAAAGCTACATTTACAGAAGTATTACAATATTGACTTTCAGCAGTGAGAATGGGTTACTGGAAACAATTGGGGGTCAGGAAGTAAACAGATCAATCTCCGATTGAGTTTGCAAATGATCGCACATCTTGAAAGCGTGCACGGTGTTTTGTGTGCTGCACTCCAGAGAAAGTCCACATATCTAACCTTTCAGCAAAAATGAATCTTGTACTTCTCTTTGGCGGAAATGGAATCAGTGTTGAAAAAAAGTGTCATTCATAAGAGTGTGAAATTAAGAGGTGGGTGGGTGCGATTTCACATGAAAATCCTTGCATGGTACAGATGTTAAAAAACAGGAAAATAAAAAATTAAAGTGGTGTGAAGAGGTGTGACATCCAGCAGGTATACACCTTTCTCAGGCATGTTAATACAAACACATTCCCACTGCTATTTTTGCCTAAGTCGAACAGTAGTAAAAAGAAAAACACTTTTCTCTCAAACGGCACCGTCGCTGCCAGACTGCCACACACTTCCAGTATGTATCCTGACTTGTGTTTCTCGCTAATAGCTGAAAGTGCGTGAAGAAATGCTGGATACCCATGATGCTTCACTGTGGTTGTCCTTTAACAGCCGCAATGAATCATACTTATTAAGCACTACAGTGGAGCTCAGCCAATGTGTCAACATACAGTTTGGCTACTGGAACCTGCTGTACACCAGATTTTAGTGGAGGCAGCATCTGACAACCAAGCGAGATAATGCAGTCACAAATCCTTTTATCACTGCTCTAGTGAGCTGATGTGCTGGCAACATGGCTGTGTTTTAGACCGAGAGATATAACTGTTGAGGCCTGATTATGGCTTCCAAATGTATGTTTTCTGGCTCTTAAGAACAAGAGGGATTGCAGTATCATGGTGGCAAACCTCAAATCTCAGAGAGTATTTAACTGCTGACTCAAAACCTTAAATACAAAAGGGGCTTTGTTGTGCTTGAGGTCAGGAACCACTTGCACTGCTCCAAAGCTTTGGCCACAGGCAGTACATTTTCTGGAGGTGGTAAGATGTCCTGCTTTGACAGCAACTAAATACATCTCAATGTCACTTGGCGTCAAATTAAAACGTCTCTTGTGATCATGCATAAACCACAACTGGGGTCTACAACATGTTAAAGCCTCACATCAACTGCAATGGAGCTCATGCCATTAAACTGAAGCCACCAACTGGTAGGAGTTACATTTCTGTTAATGTTTTAAATGGCTTTACAGACTTACAGCTATGTTGCTCCGAAGTGATTCAACCACTGGTTTAACCATTGGTATACCTTCTAAGCAGGGATGTAGGAGGAGGGTAAACAAGCCCTTACCCAAATTTGCCTCCTTTTTATTTCCTGAATCTAATTTTACCTTTTCAGCCTGGCATACATCATTATGAGACAACTGTATCTAGCACGTATAATCATAGGCAATTTGGGGAAGCTAAAAAAAAAAGCACAAATCAAAGTTTAATGCTTTTTCTAAATGATTTTCGTTTATGCTGTTGACGGTGGGTTGCCTTACCATGATGATGACCGACTGGAGGTCATAGTTTACCCACCTTTATATTCACCATTACATCACTGTTTGTGCTATTAGACAGCTATGTAAGCTACCAGCCTCCGCTTGTTAACACCGTAAGAAACTTGGGTGTGAGATTTTACATCTGCATTGACATTAGCCCGACTTGGTAGTCAGTTTCAGCCAGCGTTAAATATTACGAAGTAAGGGCGGGTAAAACAAAACAACAATGTATTATGCTCACCACATAGGTTGATCCATTTTCTCCCGAACGAACCTCCGTTTCGGGTATGGAAAAATGCATTTTAGGTCAAAATACAGACTGCTGTCGGGCGACAAGTCCTTTAACACCAGTGCTTGCGATGGAGAAGGCACCACAAATTCTCACAAAGTCCAATACTGCAGTGACTGTCGGCGGTGACTACAGAGGAGGAGGCTCTCCTAAGGTTCACCCACTGGTTTGTAAGTCCGGGGAAAGTGGTGCCAGGCAGGAGGAGACCAATGACGACTTCTTATCTGCCCAACAACTCATGTGCCAACTAACATTCGCATAAAACTTCTCCCACGTCAGTGTTAAACTTTTCTCACTACCGTCCCCGCAGCAGCCATGTTGCAAGTGTATGTAACTGCTGGCGTCAAAAAATGTCTTATTTCACCCACTTTTCAAGTACTCGTGTTGCGTTACAGCCACTCGCTGCAGAAGTGGGGTTTTTAATGATGCAGGTAATCCCGTTCACTTGCGTAACCCGATGAAATTTCGGGATAAAAAAGGTGCAGTTAGTTGGTTTCTGCAAAACCCCACAGCGTCGCAGAGCCGATGGTAAACGAAATGTGAGGGGGGACAAGTCAATGTGTGATGGTTTTGCTGGTTTCCCTGCCTCCTACAATTTCTGTGTAAGCCCCTGTTCGGCCACGGAGCAACCGCGGAAATAAATTTTGATACAAATCGACTCGGATACAATAGTATCGTCAAGACATTACGTGTTCAACCTGTATCTAGTAGCCCATCAAGAGGCATTGCAACAATCCCTTTGTTCAGACCGTTTCATTTTCAACCAGGGGGGAGCCGTACTCTTTGCATGTTACAAAATGTGGCTAAAATGGCATAATATCGACCTTGATTTTGAAAAGTACAGACTCAAACATATAATATAATCACATCAAAATACGTAATCAAAATATAACACTCTACATTTGCTTTGCGTGAATGCCCTAACTCAGTTTTCCCCAGTGGGATGGTACAGCCCAGAGTGACAGGGAGAGCGCAGTCAAAATTCATTAGATCAGTACAGCCAGTCAAACTGTTCTTAAATATTGTGAATAATATTAAAAATAAAATAGTAGGTATATTACAGGAAATGTGTGCTTTGACTGGTGTGCTTGAGCTCCAGTGTTACAAAAATCTTGAACTGAGAACATCTCTTTGTTCACTCGTTTTGTTGTTTTTCCCTCAAAGATTTATGAAATGCCAATAAAAACATTGAATTGACCCGAAGCCAGCATATGGCGCATTTCTTTTAACCAATTGTCACTAATGCACTAAACAATACCACAATAATGTATGTCTATTTCACATGCCATAGGGCGGCTATAGATAAATACGTGTTATTACTGTAAAAGCGTTTAGCAAACAGCTCTATGCGTAAATGCAGCGCAAAAGCAGGCGGGCGAAGGCTTGGGCTGCATTCAAACACCCTTGTATCCT
>OMLF01016170.1:3868-17981 GCA_900302615.1 Holocentrus rufus | reverse complement strand
GTTGATTGTGCATCTTTTCTGTTGTGACGTTCATCCAATAGATACATTTATTCTCCATCATTGGCGCTAGGAGGTCATTGCACTTCCCAGAGATCACCTGTCAGTCAGACGGGCAGGACCGTGTTGTCCTTGAATATTCTGTTGATGGAGTTTCTGTAGGTGGCGCTCTTTTCTTTCTCTGTTCAGCCACAGTGCCTTTCACTACCCGTTTTTTTCTTGTGTTTTTTTTTTCAAACAATCTAGGAAAATGCATCACTTCTTGTGCAGCAGAGGATTTTTCCCAGGAGAGAGCTACCAGACGCTGAGTGTTGAGAACAGCAAATGGAAAAACTTTCATGAACTGGCTATAGGTTGAACCATTATAAGGTTCTATCTGTGATAGGTTATCACATCAATTTCACATGTGTTATTCATGGAATAGGCAACATAGACACTACATCCTATACAGCCTTGAAGAATTTACATCCAGCTCTTAAAATACAGCAAGCACAGTAAGATTGGGTACATGAATAGGAAATCAGCATCAAGTGGAAGAAGAAGTGAATTGAAATGGGTGCCATAGTGTAATACTTGCTCCACTGACAAGGGCATAGAAAGAGTCACATTTCCCAGAAGGCATTCTGATGCTGAATGGATGTTGTGAAGTTGAAAACCTATATAAATACAGTGCTAAAATGAAAGTTGAACTGATGTCCGTGGTCGTTCATAGTTGCTACTTGCATTGTGTTTGTGCAGGACCTTCACGTCTTATATCAGTTTGAACCATGTTTCCAAAGAGTTTTACTGTGCCATGATATCACATTGTGAATATCTTGGGTTTCTCTGGCCTGACGTTGAACTTGTCCACCTCCTGCATGTCGACATCTGTCAAATGCCTATTTTTAAGAAAATGTCATGGATCATTACTTTAAGACCCTGTCTGGATGAGTGCCCATGTATGACCGGGGGAGCAAATCTTGACTTTCTTCACCTCTCTCTCACTCTCTCTGTCTCTCTCAGACGTTATTCAGTCTTCCTTTTCCTGTTTGGACAAACACTTGACCGGAGCGTCCAGCAGGCCAGACAATCGATGGCAAATGCCCATGGCTAAATCAAATTACTTCTGCTCGATTTGTAGCCACAGACAAAGAAAGAAGAAGAAAATATAAAACAATGTTAGTTCCAGGGTCATTGGCCGTCTGAAGAAGCCTTTTTTTCCTGGCGTTCTCTCCAGAAGCTGAAGGACACACAGCTCTGAGTCAAATTTGTTTGGTTCAGCTGCAGCAGTGTGGATCATTGCTGTTTAGCTCAGAAAGAGCCATGCTGCCTGGTTGTTCATCAGATCTGATGAGATAGCTGCTCGACGCATAGAGAGTAATGCCTAAACCTGGGTCTGTGATAAAGGGAACCATTTGAACAGAAATGTAATTAAATGAAAGCTGAGAGAAGACATTTGTATCTTCAAACCTTTGACTTATCTATTCGGTATCATCAGATTTGTCCGTTGTCAAGCCTCAAACTTTTGCTTGTTTTTAGAGGAACACTCCAACGTTTGGGGCAAAATACCCTTTTTCCGACTAACCACAGACTGAGACGAGATGCTCAATAACATTTTCACCTCTGTACGTCCACTGGTTCAGTTCCTGTCGGCAGCATTTCGTGTTAGCTTAGCTTAAAAACTTGATTACAGTGTACTTGTAATCATTAGCCTAGAATCAAAGTGAAAAAATAAACCTTACAGCAACTCGGAAGCTGTCTTATTTACTCAGTGCATCATGTGTGTTACATGGTAATGAAATACATGCCTTGGAATTAAAAAAAGAAAAAATCAAGGGTGGTTTTAGGAGAAGTTAGATGGAACTAAAACCGCTGAACATATGTGTTCATCGGTTATTCCAAAATTCCAAGACATATATTTCAAATAGACAATACAGTTTGCGTTAGCTTAGCAGAAAGACTTGAAGTCTACAGGAGTCATTAGTCTATTGTGTAAATAAGACAGCTGTCTAGTTGCTATAAGGTTTATTTTTTCACTTTGACGGAATCAAACATCTTGTCGGAAAAAGGGTACTTTACCCAAAACGTTTGAGTATTCCTTTAATCTATCTTACTTGTAATTTCTCAGCAACTGAGTTCCTTTGTATAATATAATCCTATATTTTTCTTCCTCCTGCCCCCCACCACCACCCTCCCCTCCCCTCGGCCTCCAGGGCCAGTTTGAGAATACACGATGCAGGTGTCAAGCTGTAGATCCAGAGCAATCCATTTCTCTGTCTAATGGAGTTACGGCTGGCCTCTGTTGACCCTTAAACAGTTTGCGGTGGAGGAGGAGGCCGCCGGCAGCGGCATTAGTGTGACATTCTCTCCTTGCCGCCTGTTTGTTCTCTGCCAGCAGATCTCATTTCAGGGTGAAAAGCTGGGTTTGACAAAGAGGGACCTTTAATGCAGAGGACTGATCGATGTGCGGGGAGTTTGTGTACACACATCCTTGGATACACTGTAGTTCAGGTTTCCATCCTGGCTGTGGCCTCAGGGCTCAGACTTCCCGCCCTCCAGCCTTCTCTTTTCCTTCTCTTTTTGATGATGTCTGGCTGCCTTTTTTAAGCCAGCTACAGTTGTAGCCTTTAAATTGCTGAAGATATTTTGCATTTTGCAGCATCATGTCTTGACATGCATCATGAAACAAGAACTCGCAGCAGCCTAATGGTTAGGCATGTGACTATATTGCTGCAGGTTTGAATCCTTAGATATGGGGAAAATATGGATGGGGAAAGTGAATGAGTAACACCTTCCCTCCCTCACAACTACTGTTGAGGTGCCCTTGATCAAAGCACTGAATCTCAAACTATTCCAGTGTTACTGATCAGTGGCCTTAAGCAAAAGGCTGCGGTCATACTGGGAACTGGGAATATTAGTATACTGCTAAAATCTCCACCTTAACAAGTCATTTGGTGTCATATTCAGCTTTAAAATCTTGTTTTTCTTCAAACAAAGCAAAAAAATGACATAATCTCAGTCTGCTAATGAACTTGTTTCCAGAACTTCCATGAATCAAGTGACGTTTTCTTGATTCTAGGCTGATTTGCCTTGTTCTGCCTTGCACTGGAGGCGGGATGGGATGGGACTTGAAAAGGAGCATGAGGCTTGGTTGGAGCTAGATAAATAAAGGTTACATTTTTTTAAAAAAAGAAACCATGAAAAAAAATTACAAGAATACCAGAAACACAAGAAATAACACTGTAGAAATCAATGTAACCAGTCCAAGCACACCACAAAGGTGATTATTTTGGTTCTAAATCCCCAGGTCCCAACGAGGGAGAAAAAAACGCTTGCTGCTGCTTCTCAGTGCTGCCCATCTTTCCCTATTTCAGGCAAATTCCTGCCAATGACAAGCTTCACCTTCCTCTGAAAGGACGGAGAGAAAGGGAAAGGGCGCCAAAGGAGGAAAATGCATTATGCGATTGTGAAAGAGTGACGGCAAAACGAGAGAGAAAAGGAAAGGACGTTGAGACAGAATATTTGTCTCTCACCTGCCAATTCAAAGACTGGAGGAGGATTTGCCAGAGTCACTGGAGTGTTTCTGGCTGTAGGGCTGCAGAATGGCCTGCTGCTAATTGTGTTATTTCTGGGCAGTGGAGGTCTCATCCTTGCAGGGCTGCAGCATTTGCCCTCTTTAGTACCTGTCTATTCTCCCTACGTTCGTCTCTCACTCACTCGCTTCTTTCATAACCATTACATGTTCTGTTTAAATGCCTTCCCTCCTCCGGTCTAATTATCACCATCCTCTTTCTTTCTCTCTCCATAATGGATGCCAGCAAACATTAAGAGCTCCGGTGCAGAAATTAGCGCTTGACCCCCAGCCTTCTAACTGAGATAATGTCTGTACACTTACAGTACAGGGAAAAGGGGATGGGTTGGGGTGCGGATCGTGATTTCCTCCTTTTGCCTTTTAACTGCTGTGGGAATTCAGAGATAAAGTCTAACTCAAAAAGCTTGCGGTCTGTAATCCAGACAGAGAGAGAGAGAGAGAGAAAGAGGCGATGGAGAGACGCTGAGAAGGAAGGGATCAAGAGCGAATGCAAAGAGAGGAAAAAGCTGCTCTCATCATCCCACTCTCTAGCGTTGAGCGACCGTCATTACCGCAAAACGCCTGTCTTCTTCCTCGCAGCAGCCGAAAAATACAGTTCCAGCGCTCAGATAACTATTACAGTGGGAATTGGGTTGTTTCATATGGAGAGGAGGCAAAGAAAGGGAGAGAGACGCAGGTGAGGGGACAAAAAGAGAGAGTAGAAAGGCATTTACTGACTTTTAGCATGAGAGAGGAATGAGTAAAGGATTAAGGTTGGGTTCTACTAATGTACGCTTTTGAAGATGGATATCTGCGCTGATATTTTTGGATATGAAGCTGCTGATAGCTGATATGTGGTGCTGATAATCAGTATCTTTAAATTTGACTGTTTTCATGCACAAAATGGCAAGAATTTCATTCATCATTCAGTAGAAATCATATGAAACAGCATTTAGACAATGGCATGCAATAACTCCATTGAAACCCAGAATATACTACCACTACTACTGTTACTATTTTTATTAAAGGAATACTCCAACGTTTAGGGCAAAATGTGCGTCCACTGGTTCAGTTCCTATGGGTAGCATATTGTGTTAGCTTAGCATAAAGACTCAAAGTCTAGGCATCATGTATTTGAAATACAGGTCTTGGATTTTTGTTTTCAGAGTCATTTTAGGAGAAGTTCGATGGTAGGAACTGTAACCACTGAACACAGGTGGAAGGATACATGTATTCTGCAGTTATAGTGTCATGTATATTTCAAATACACATGATATACTGTGTAAATGAGACAGCTTCAGAGTTGCTGTAAGGTTTATTTTTCACTTGGATGCTAGGCTAATGACTCCTGTAGACTTCAAGTCTTTATGCTAAGCTAACACGAAATGCTACCCATAGGAACTGAACCAGTGGACGTACAGAGGTGAAAATGGTATCAAACATCTTGTTTCAGTCTGAGCAAGCAGGAAAAGGGTATTTAGTGTCTACCATTACTACTTCTATCACTACTGCTGCAACATTTTCATGCATGCTTTAGTATTATCAATTAATTGCATCATGTCCATCATATCAGAGGTGGATGGCACTGACTGGAAAAAGATCTCATTTTTAACAAAAAAAAAAAAAGAGAGAGAGAGAGAGAGCTCCATATACAGTCAACACAGAATAGAGGGAATATTATAGTGTGGGTTGTTGTTGCTGGTGGTGGAGGTTATAAAAAAAAAAAAAAAAAAAAAAAAAAGCATAACCTCTCCGATTTGGCCGTGAGGCACTAAGTACTTCCTCATCTTGGCATAATGACACAAGTCTCTGTGTCCATATGTTGGAGCTGGGGGGCCTTGGATTCAGCAGGAAGCCTCATTAGCATAGCATGGGCTGCAGGGCATTCGCAGCCCTCGCACTTGTTTAAAGGTAATGAAGAATCATCTAAGAGAGAGAGCGCTGCGATCAGGCCGCCATCTGTTACCTGCTCCAACCACTCACCCTGACAATGGGAAAAAACCTGGAAACGCTACACAGTCAGACCAAGCTGTGCGTTCACATTCAAGCTCATGTTTTACAAATTATCCTCTTCTTTTTTTCCCTGTTTTTAAAGCAGCTGACATTCTGTTCACTCATCTCCCCTGGCCCTCCGCTCTTCTCTTCCTCTGCCTCAGTGCCCCCTTTCTTCTTTAGACTTCTATGCTCTTCAGTGACATATTTATTGTTATTTTAAAGCTACTACACGGAACTTTCATTTTGTGTTGATTTTAGCGCCCCCTGTGGACAAAAGCCTTAGTGTTCAACAGGAATGAAGACTGCATTTCCCATGAGCACTACCGCCTTGTGTCATAAAGATCTTTGCTAGCATGTGCATTTGTTTTGGAAGCGAGTGAAAGAAAGAAGCAACTTATTTTCAATACTATTTTTCTTTTTTAAACAGCTGTTTGCAGGATGCATAGCAATGTGGTCATGTATCTGTTTGTGGTTACGTAAGATTAGAATTGTAATCTGATTGTAATCTGTAAACTTTGTTTTAGTACCGTTCATACACCTAGGTTACATGTGATGTAAAGCCGTAAATCGTTTGATCTGATTTGGCGGGGAATCTGTAGCCTGGTGTTGCCAGACCTAATCTCATATCTCATATCGTTTGGGAAGGGGCATGGCCAGCGGACATAGCCCACTCTGACTATGAAAGTGATTGGATCAGCCTACAACCAATGAGAATAACGAATTTGATTAATTGACGATTGATTGAAGTTGATACAGAGCTAAGTAAACAAACAAGCTAGAACTGTGACGGCAGCTAACAGGACTAGCAGCATCTTTTCCACCTATAAAAGCCTTCAGTGCCATTGATTGTTCTTCTTTTATCTCACAGAGAGTCAGTTTCTGCTAAAACCGATTCTATTGCTTTATCAATGGAGGCCTCCGCTTGAATAGCCATATTTGTTTTTTTCGGTTAGAGATGTTAAGAGTCTAATGTCTCTGTTTCTATTCAAACAGCAGCGCTCTTCTCTGGTGTCACCGTCTAGATCCCACCCCTTATACGGATGACCAATCAAATTGTCAGACCACAGCATGGACGGGGCCAATGAATCAATATTGAGGGATGCTAGATGGAAAGCCAGCTCAAATGTGAAACATGAACTCGTGGGATTTCCGTGTGGTATCTAGCCTAGGGAATCCAACCTGGTGGCAGGTATTTAGAATAACTATATAGAAATAGGTGATGGTCTTGTTTCTTTATGTTGGTCATATAAAGGCATCAATATTAAACTGAAACTGTTTCATAACCTGTTAAAAACTCCTTGTAGCTGCTTTAATTTAAATTGACAATTCTCCCTAAATTGCTTAAGTAGTTCCCCCTGAATTTCAAAAAGAGGTTTTTCCTGTGATAGCACACAATGGTTTCTTCATTCCAAAAACAAGAGATTCTTCAACCATCTCATCATCATCATGTATCTCCTCCTCTCTTCTTATCTGGTTGTCCATCTGTCCCGTGACATAGAACCAGTGTGAAGCTGCGCAGTTCAGATGATCTCAGATTGATTTTCAGCCTCTCAGACGTCTGCTGACGAAAGAGCAAACGCCCATCATTCTTTTTCATTACTGGTTCTTGATAATGAGACTAAAGACTAAAACGGGGTTTGACACACACATTCAGCGCGTTATTCATTGCTTCAGCAGTAGTGCACACAGAGAGTTCATCTAGAATAGTTATGGACAAGCATTGAATCTTTGATGTGAACTTAAGAATCTCAGCATTATAGCGCACATGATTTGTGCAGTTTTCAATAATAATTATTGCAGGAAAAAGCCCAAAATATAAATATTTCTCTCAGTTATATTGAATTAAGATCCAAGACCGCGAAGGAGCCCAACAAATTATTTATTGCACTTTGGCCGAAGGCCTATTGTTGCTTTTTGGTATTTCAGAGAAAGAATCCATTCTGTTGCAGAATAGGCATGTGAGATGAACAAAAAATGAAGAGAATTGTTTGTGAAATGGTAATGAGCAGACAATTTTGTGTGTGGTTGAGAGATATCTATTCAGGCCAAAACAGAGAGGAAAGAAATTGGTTACCCAGTGTTTGTTTCCTTTGTGATCTACCCTCAAGACAATAGGGGGATATCGAAGCATGGCGATTAATTTTCATGAGAGAACAGTTATTTGGAGAGGTAGTTTTAGATTTTCTCGCTGTTTGCACTGTCTTCATCCTCAGTACAAAGTTATGTTGGATCCAATTAAACTCGCCGCAGCTATGAGAAATGAGCAAAAATGAAATCGATACCATATCGAGTGTAAATTCGGCCCGCTCTATTTTTGTCTCGCCCTTAAACATGGGCGCAACACGGACGGGTGCGTGCGCATACACACACACACACACACACACACACACACTCAGGGAGAATGGTGGGGGTGTTAGTTAACAGGACGCTGGTACAGGGGCAGTGAGGTGGTGAATATTGATGCCAGTGGTATTGATTGAAGACCTGTAGGGTTTGTCTTCTTTTATCCAGCGAGCCCCCTGCCTGTCCACCAGACTTTATGGAGCATCCTGTCTCTGCCTGGCTGCACATTACGAGGGAAGTGGAGGGGGCCCATTAAAACGACTCAGGAAGCACACCTTGTCTGCTGCCATATGCAGCACAGTTCAATCATGGTGATCAGAGACACACCAGTGTTATGGTATAGAACATACCACATCTCTCTCAGACACATGGGGACTACAACATAACAGTTTCTTGATATGCGTGACTGATGAATCAGAATCAGGCGGGCAGTGTTAGGGGTAGAGGGTTAGGGGTACAGGGTCAGGGTTAGTGTTCAATTCAAATCCAAATCCATCAACACACAGGCTCGTTGAAAACGGCGGAAATACAGTTTTAATGGAGGACGTTTAAACATGTAGTGGCTGCTGAGGTAACCAAATTATGTAGAAGAGGGAAAATGCATTTTAATTTTCATTTATGCCTGTCAGCTGAAACTTTAATTTGGTTGAGGGTGTATGTACACTGAGAGACAGAGAGAGAGAGAGAGAGAGAGAGAGAGAGATGCAAAAGATGGTGTTTATGCTAAGTGGTGGATGCAGCACTGTAGTTATTGGCCATGGTAGTTTTCAGGTTTTTAGAGCTGCTCCATTATGAAGTGCTGTTTGTGGCCCTGTGGGTTGGAAGCGCTGGATGTTTGGAGCCTTATATAACCACACCATTCAGCATTAAGTGGCACTTATTCAGATTAGTGCACCGCTCGGCTGAATCACCTGTTTTCACAACACTTTTACCCGCTGACTGGAGAGCATCTGGGCTCTGCCAAGCAGGCTTTATATTTTTGACTGATTTGTGATTCAGATTAGCTATGATCCTACTGACCACAAAGCACCCTGTTAGTGTTTGTTTATGCAGGTTCCATGTGTGTGATAATAGAGGACTATTGGTATGTGTCATATTTACAGATGTAACTGAGGGTTTGGTTCAATTCAAAACAGGGTTCACAATTTTGTATTTTCATAATATTCACATATTTTCATTTTGAACATAATTTGAATGAAGGCAATTATGACCAAAGAAAAAAAGCTCAAACATTACTTTTTCAAGCAAAGGTCACAAAGACTGATTAAAATGCCTTGAACAAAGTTAGTAACTAAATTTCTTGTAATGAAGGTGAACAACAACAAATGAAATAATGACATCATTCACTGAATCAAGTTTGTCTCGTTTTCTATTGTAAGGTCCAGTCATATTGATGAACAAATAAAAGTTTACAAAGCATAAACTGGGATACTGTCACTGGCCAAATTTGCTTTCCTAGTAATTGCCTTGTGCACATTACAATGGAATGACAATTTGCCAAATATAGGCTGTTCGCAAACCTCTGATTATGAAAGGGTAAACTTTGGAGAGTAATACAAGCAAGCAATGACATGTTAAGCCTTTGAATAGAATGACTGAATTTTAGATTAAAGTAGACTAATACAGTTGGAAATTTTGCTGACTTTACAGTTACTAGACAAAATATAAATGAAATGGCTAAATGTGACTAGAATTGTTGTGACAAAAGAGTAGAGTAAGACTAGACTCAATCCAAAAACGTGTGTCAAAATGAACACTGATACAGGGTCACTAAAGGTATGTGTACGTTAAAACCTTTTATGTTTTCTTTCATCAAATAAAGATGAATAAATAAGCCTGAAGAATAAAAGCAGAGCAAAAAAGCCCAGTCAGGCATACATCTGTGCAAGCAGGTACATCACAGGAAAAGTAGTGCAAAGCGACGAAGGTCCATTTGTACGACCTTTGAAGCTAGATTAAAGACTCAAACACACCACTGAACCATATAGTGGCGACTAGAGTTTTTCCCTGTGATGTGGGCGTACATGGTGCAGTGTGTTGCCTTGTCTTGCCTTTTCTTCTTTAATTGGAGAGGGAAAATGCTGACATGCAGCAGACTGAAAACTTCAGTGTCCCTAGTTTCAGTTTGGCCCGAGTCCACTGTGTCTCCCGCTGCATCTACACGGTTCAGCTGGGCTCACCAAGCTGAGACTATCTGGTGTTCAAACAATGCAAAAGAGAAAAGACCACTCTGAATGTCATTTTCTAGATACTGGACTGCAGCTGAAAGTATGGACATTTTTTCAAGTGCATGATGCGTATTATCAGCTTTTTGTAATGCAAACTTGTCGTGTCGTGAACTTTTGTCACAGCCTTTGTTGTAGTATACGCATATGTACCTTTTAGTTGTTTCAGAGGACTCTAAACCTCTAAACCTACCCAAATGCCATAGAACACATTGTGAACTTCAGACACGTAGGTATCAAGGTAAACTTGACCCCCCACCCCCCGCCCTGCAGAGAGAGGGAGTTGGTTGTGTCCCATTGCAGAGGGCCAGGCTCATTCTAATGTGTGAGCAGGTCTATCAATAATAGATCAAACCCCGACTGTGCAGTTTGATCAGAGACAGATCAGATCAGAGTTCCTCTCTGCTCTGATGGAAGGGTATTTCCCACTCCTCTGTCCCATCCAGCTCTGCAACCCCCAGCCTTCAAACATCTGTACTGCATTAACTCCCTGCTCTCAGCATCAAAAGTCTGACTCATTGCCGCCGTCTCCAGACCCTCCAGGCCTGAGTATACTGTGCTAATCAAGCCTCCATTTTTAAATCCCTGTCTGAAATGTTTGTGGCTACACCCCTCCAAATGGACGGTCCTCCAAGCTGTGAGTGCTGCAGCTGGGGCTGGAGTCCCCCTTGTGTCTGAGACATTGTGTGGAAAGCCAGTTTGCTGCAGGGCCCTTTTACTTCTGGCAGGCAAGGCACAAGAGGGACTCCAGCTGAATCATGTTGGTTTACCCTCTGAGCGGGTGACAGGGCGACTATAGCAATGGAACGCCAGCAGACTCGCAGTCTGCCTCATTCACCGTGCTCGCAGTAAAAATGCTGATGTCACCTGCCAGCTGGTGCTGAATGCCCATGGGAGTGATCCATCGTCGGCATTTTTACTGTTTAATAAGTGAGTCGAATTGTGACCATGAATCCATATTCTTGGATTTGTAAACTATACCCGTGGATCACATGCTCAAATTACCTTTTTCTGTAGAGAGAATGTACCTAGGGTAATTTACAATTTACGTAACTTTTTTTGGGCAAAATACCCGTTTCCAAGATGTTCGATACCATTTCACCTCTGAACGCCCACTGATTCAGTTCCTATGGGTAGAATTTCATGTTAGCTTAGCATAAAGACTTGAGTCTACAGGTGTCATTAGCCTAGCTCCGTCAAAGCGAACACATGCAGAGATGAAAATGGTACTGAACATCTTGTTTCAGTCTGGGTGTCGGAAAAGGGTATTTTTCCCAAAATGTTGGAGTATTCCTTTAAATCTCAATCTAGTGACAGATTGAAGATACAGGTACAGATGTACAGATTTGTAAATCCAAGGGTATGAATAGAATCCCCATAGAATCCATTATGTGACCAATAGCCACTCTGCAATTCATTGGTCAGATACGTCAAAAGAAACATGCAGAGGCTATGTACCTTTCCTTATTTACTGATGGTGCGATGCAAACTTTTAACCTTAGTGTTTGACTTTTTCTCCAAGGGGTTGTTGGCCAAACTGTGACATTTTTTAGCATTCTCCTTAGCTGTTGTTTCACCGTGTCTCCAACGTGTGGCCAACACCTAGCTCGGCAATCAATTCAAGCGTTTTTTGTTTTTTTTTCTCAGGAGTTGACAGGGAAGAGGGTGGGGGGGTGTCTAATTAGGATGATGAGTAGTTATTAGGGTGGCAGATCTCCCTTGGTGTTTGCACTCAGATGACCCCAGCCAAGTGTATGAGAATGAGGCAGGGAGGACGGAGCTAATCGGCAAGCACGTTCCCCTCATTTCAAACCCTCAGACCTCATTAACCTGCTGCCTGTATGTTATAGAGTTTGGGGGACAAGTGCTGTGCTGCATCCCTGCTTTGTTGTCTGCATCATATACAAGGATGTAGGATAATGCTTCATTCATGTCCTGTTAGATGTACCAGAAATATGAGCAACAGACTGAGAAAAGCTATTCATATCAGCCACCTTGTGGTGAATCAAAACACCACATGGATTTTTTTTTTCAGTTTCTGTTATTTCCATTTGACATTATCAGTTATATTCCTATCAATACAATATAGGGACCAATATAAGCTGCAGTACATTTAGGTTGATTTAATTAAATGAATAATGAATGGAATGGAATGGAAGGTGGGTGTTCCAGCAAGTTAAACATGTGATCCTAAGTTGCACTGGTATGTCATCCTGTTCTTCCGCTTATTATTCTTACTGACTGGAGATCATAGTTCACCCAACTTTTTATCTAAAACTATATAGCTGTTTTAACTTGGAACAACCTGGAGCTACTGTATGGAGGCAGTTGTTTTGCCCGAGCTTCTAGCCTGTTATAACAGGTAGTTTGTCTCCTGCTCCTGTTTGAGTCCATGCCAACATCCACAATGCCTGGCATCAGTCCTGGATGCCCAGAGGCAGCCGAGGCTCTCGTCTCTCTTACTTTTAATCTCTCTATCGCCTCCGTCTTCTTACTCGCACCGCTACTCTTTGTGCTCAACCCGTCATGGCGTTCACGCTGCTTTTCACGCCTTCTTGTATGGACACCACACTCCATCCCATCCAACAGACACACACACACACACACAGACCATTCACCCCCTCACCCTCCTTATATTTCTCCATACCTCCAGAAGTGCAGATATTATTTGTCACCTCGCCTTATTAATGCTCTGTTTCCATGCACGGAGCTCCTGCGGCTGGTGAACAGGGAAGAAACTTGAATTGGTAATAAAATGGTTGAGCCTGTAATTACTCCTTGAATTATTATAATTGCCTAATGTTGTTGATGCTGCTGCCTCCCTGCATCCCCCTCAGGCTTGGTGGAGAACCACAGAAGCAGGGAAGTCATGTGAGCGCGCTCTCCACATGTTAAATACAGTTGATGGTTAACTGCTCAGAGTATTGATGAAATGTAAATCTGGTGCATTTACACAAGCTTTTGACAAGATTTATTAAATTATTCATCTGGCTTATTGACTTTCCCCTCAGTTTCTTTGGTAGTGCTGAGTAGAGTAACCGCTCCCTTATGGTTTCAAGGCTGCTCCAGAGATTTAAACCCACAACCTGCTGCTTTAAGGAAAATATATTCTCAAACGTTAAGAGATATAGCTTAAGAGACTTTTTTTTCTTTTTTAAAGGCTGCTGCTGTTGCTGATATTTTTGGATCAAATATTGCTGGCTGATATTTTGCAATGATTTAAAAGCTTCACTTAGCAACATATTTTTTTAAAATCCAACCATCTTATCAGCCTAAATCAGGAAGTGTAGTGGCAACAGAGAAGAGTGACTCATCCTCACTATTAGAGGCACCGTAGATTCAAAGCACTTGCCTGAAATTCTGGTAGCATGATTATTGGTGGAAAATCTTTTCTCTGCATGAAGTGATGAGTCAAACCTTGAAATGAAGCACCACAGGGGTGGCCAGGTTAGTAAACACCAACATGTTGTGCAGAGTTTACTGATGTCATCTTACGGGATTTCTGGTTGTTAAAGTTCAAACAGGCTTCAAACTGTTGCCGCTTTCTACCATTTGGGAGTGCAAAATTGCGTAGCGTGGCTGTAATGCTTTCAGAGTGTACCATTTTAATGCCCGAAAACGTTCCCAGAAATGACAAGTATTTAGCTCCCTGAGACAGATACACAAACCGACTGCTTAATGCTCTCTGCAGCAAAAGCTAGCCCTGAAACTAGAGAGGGTGTGCGTGAAGCCGTGGCGCGATTTGTTTTACAAGTTAAAAATATTTCACACTTTTCCTAAGTAAACCAGCGATCTTCTGTTGTGTTCCTCCGCAGCTGTATGCATGTCAGTTTCTTGTACACAAACCACCCATATGTGATTCACCGAGCAGAGTGCAGATGAGCGTCCATGAAGCTGAAACCTCGGCGTTGCTCAAACCCCCGATGGTGAAATTCACTTTGACGAGCGCGCTCTCTTGGATATTAAAAATAGAAGACAATTACATTCTTTACTCCACCATGCC
>OMLF01016164.1:0-10498 GCA_900302615.1 Holocentrus rufus | reverse complement strand
TACTGTATATACAGTATAAACACACACACGCACGCACAGACAGGCGAACATAGAGTATACATATAAACAGACAAACATGCACAAGCACACATATCTATACAGACGTGCAGGCATGGACACACACACACACACACACACAATGCTACTAAGCCTAAGCCTATGACATTCCCCTCCTACCTTCCATTCATAGGAGAGAGAGAGAGAGAGAGGGAGAGAGACCTATGTTTGTGAAATGAGGCGAGGCAATGCTCAGAAGCTTCCCACTGGACAATGTATACGCTCACTACCTCTCTCTCTCTCTCTCTCTCTCTCTCTCTCGCTCCCTAGCTCGCTCACCCTTCCTCGCTCGCCTTACCATGCAAAGAGCAGATTCTGTCATGAGGATTCCAGAGACTCCCATCCCCCTCCACTTTCCCTCGGGGGGGAGAGAGAGAGAGAGGGAGAACGAGAGAATGAGAGGATGTTGTCTTGACTCTATAAAGCAGAATGCACGCCAAATGAATACATCATCATGCTAATTAAAGTAACATTGTGTTTTGGTTAGGAGAGGCTGGCATGCTGTCAAGTAGGTTGGCTCAGCTGGACTGGAACCTGGTCGGAGCAGATCTGCCATAAAAAAAAAAAAATACAGTAAATGTGTGTATTGTTTTATTACAGTAGTCTTGTTTTTAATCGTGACAGCATTGTTTCATTTATTTTGTTGCAAAGTCTTTTGTAGCTTTGGTTTGTCTTCACTCCCTTTTTTCCCCACACGTTAATCTATAGTATCTGTCAGATTTGCCTCTAGGCCTGTCCTTGCATGTGCTCTTCCTCTCTCTACCTTTATCTTTCAGTCTATTCTGTCCTGTATACCACATAAAATGGTTGCAAGGGCCTTAATGCTGTCGAACTGTGCTATAGATTTAAGTAGGCTGTACCACAATGCGAAAGGTCAGTGTTGATGTTTTCTTTAAGTCAGCATTGTTCTGACTGTGTTTTATTTCCATTGAGACCAACTGTAAAGCAAAATTGTTCTTTTCTGCTAAGGCTCCTGTAGGGTTCAGCAAAGAAGGAGAGAGGGGAGGGGAGGGGAGGAGGAGGAGAGGGCAGGAGGATAAGGTAGGAGAGGTTAGGATATGAGAGAAATATAGGAAATGAGAGGAGAGGAGGGGCGAGAAGAAGAGGAGTGAGGACGGGAAAGGAGAGGAGAGCATCAGAGAGAAAATGAGAGGAGAGACATTGACGTCTGAGATGCTATCAGGTCTCCTGGCCTTCATTGCTGATATGACAGACTCGGTCCCCATTGACAGAGAAATCAGCCTGCCATCTCCCATAGCCTGCTGTTCTCCTGCACGGCACAGCGCAGCACAGCATCAGGGTCTATTGTCTCTCGGGCTTTGTGCTAAATAACATCTGCATTCGTCAGCACAGGTTTTATTCTCCTCTGGTCTCTTATCCCCCCCCCAAGCAAAGTTTGAAGGGATTTTCCTGCCCCGGGCTGTGTGATTTGAAATGCCCTTGGTGATAGATGACTGTAGAAAAATGTTTCAGAATGAAAAGTGGGTTGTGGTAACAAGTACAAAGGGTGTAGCTTATACAAGTGTACAAGTGTACAGTAAGAGAACAGCACCGCCCTGTCTCAATGCATGCATTAACTAATTGGTTGACAGAGCCTCAGCCAACTGTATATATATATTTTAGGTGATTAGTCATGTTTCAGCATTTTTATGCTGGACTGGTTATTTCCTGGAAAATCATGAGCAGATCTTTGGCAAATATACTGTGGATCAATAATTTAATAATGAACTGGCATCTGAAGAGGATAGTAACTTAAGGGGAAACTAATTTAAAGATTTTTCAATTAAAATAATTGCTTTGTTAGTCAGTTATAAATTATCATCTAAGGGTTTCCTGAGTTTGCAGCAGTCCATGTTGTGTACATAAGTGTTGAACTGACAGGCTTGACTATAATACCAAGGCCTGGTACAAAAAAGTACATCTCTACATTTCTTTTGCCTGTGGTCAACATCATTGCTCAGTAAATGTTGGTAGTAATCACAGTAATCCTGCCAGCCTTGCATCTATATTGCATTACTACTGCAGGATTTCCCAAACAGGGTGCAAAGACAGTGTAGTATGCATGTGAAAGGTCTGGGTTCTACAGTGCTGCGTCTCTCAGCATACGGTGCTTTACCCTGGTACTGTGTATACTTGATTGCAGTATTTGCTAAAAATAAACCGTGGTGCACCTGTTCATGTTTGATTACTGCTGGAGTGGTGATTCTGATTAGTGGAGCCTAATAGTATTTATGTAAAGATTATCTAGATAGTAAGATGAATCATTCATTAAAAAAGCTATTTACAATAGGTACCTTACTTATAATAACAGTATGTTGGTGATGCTTACTGCTATTTTAAGTGCTAATATTATTTTAGAAGAAGTGGGCTTGTCTTGGGGAGACCAGTTGAGGGAATGCGGGGACATAAAGTGAATAAGCAACACTCTCTTCAGTCATCAACCTACTGTCAAAGTACCTTTGAGCAAGGCATTTGCTCAAAGGCACACTCCCATGTGCTCAGAGGCCAGCAGCTGAAGACTACAGTTGTAGTGGGCAGTCCCCATGTGAACTGTGTGTTGATGAAGCAGGGCATGGCTGGAACAGAGCACGGTGCTTAGACGGCTTTTCTTGGGTAAATACAGTAAATGTTTAAAAAAACGTGTGAATGCCACATTAGCAGCCAGTGACCCTGCAGAACCAAACCAATGCAAAGCAAAGCAAAGCAAACCACAGCCCTGCTACTCAAGCTCCTGCTCTGACATTGTTATGTAAGAGTTTGCTGTGGGAGAGTAGACCAGAGGAGAGCAACACAACACAACTGGGGGAGCTCGCGACGACGGGGTGAAACGGACTTTTGGTGAAGCAGAGCAAGAGGAGAGCGTGAGAAAGCCAAACGTCGCCGGTTACGTCCTCAGCCAACGCGAGCGAAAGGCCAGAGAAACAGTGAGAGTGAAAGGGAACAGGGAGGGGGACACTTTATCACTTTTATTGCCCATCCCCCCTCCCCATCACCCCTGAGTAGAGTCAATGTGGAGGAAGATATATGGCATCTGACCCTCCGAGGGAAGCCTCGCGCTTCTGAGGGACATATGTGCTTGCTGTAGAATAGCTGGCAGCACGGATGATAAACATATATCTGCAAGCCTCGTGGCAGAAGATGCAGCAATAGGCAAATTCAATGCAAAATAAAGACACACTCCACTGGCCAAAACAAAAACACATTTTGCCGAGCTGACTTTTTTTTGGGCCCACTGTGAAATCAAAATATTCCGATGGCCTTTAGACGACAGTAAATGTTGAAGTCAAATCGGAGAACCTCTTACAGTACTGGACTTAGAGACGCGAGTATCCTCAATGTACCAGAGTCTGTTGTAAAAGGAAGGTTGCGGAGGTGATAGGACAGTATGTTCTGTCAGTGCAGATAGCTGCAGCCAGAGAGGTCTGGTGCCCTTTTTCTCCCCTGTGAAATTCCCTCGGGGTTCGTTTTATGATTGTTGAACCCTGAAAGGTCAGGGAAAAACATCTCTCTGTACAGTAAGGATGTCTAATTTTGTGTTTGCCTGTGTATGTGTGTGTGTGTGTGTGTGTCTGTTTGCAGGCATACATAGATCAGTGGCACTTACACATGTATTCTGAGAGTATTTGCTGTGTGTTTATCTCTGTGTCTGGCTACATGTGTGCAAGTCTGTGAGTGCACAGTGTGTGTTTTTGATGTGTGTCCGATCAGAGAAAGAGACTGACAGCAGGATAGAAAAAGTGAGAGACAGTGAGAGATGGCAGGGCTGAGGGGCGGCCCGAAAGGTTGGTTACTAAAGGTGGAACGTGGCACTGGTTACTCTCAAGATGATCACACTCAAAGAGTGAAAACCCTCCATGCTGTGAGTTGGACTATTAATAGTGGAGACGCTCACTTTTCTCCTGTGGCAGGCAAGCAGCCAGGAAACAGGCAGCAAGGCAGGCAACCAGGCCTGCAGCCTCTGCATCCAGGCAAACCAGACAGCCAGGCAGCTGGACAGAGGAGCTCACAGGGCTGGAGCTCCGACAGCCGATAGGACAGGAAACCTCCAAACCTACTGACAGGATCGACAGAGCTCACTCTGAACCTCTCTTGGACTTCCTCAAACTGAGAAAACCCGTCTCTGTCGCCAAACAATGCCCACACACTGTAAACCTTTCAAATCTAACAGTGCACACGGCCTAGTCTGGTCTGGTGCATGTGCTTAGTCAGAGAGAAGCCTGTTTAGGTCAGTTTAGACAGGGGCTCTCCAAATGTATCATGTTACACACTCTCAAACACACACATTAGATCACAGACCTTATTTTGTCCTAGATTGTTCATTTAGTATTAAATCTGTCTTAACTGACTACACTGTATGTTGAGTTATACTAGTGGTGAGAGTGAAGCTGATGATGATAATATGATCCTTATACATTCTCTAACTGGGTGACTTTCTAGTGATTTACATGATAGTAAAATTTAATTTTTATTGCTTGGGATTCCCTGGAACTGCCTCGCTGAAACCTGCAGGTCCCTGAACCCCCCCTTGAGAACCACCGGTGTAGGAATCCCGACTCTCAGGCCTGTTTGTGTGTTCTGTGTGTCAAAGTGGAAAGGACAAAATTGGCAAAAGCAATAAAATGACCTATCCATGAGCCACTCACCCTCATCCCCCAAGTGCTCTGCTCTGTGTGTGTATGTGTATGTGCATGTGTGTGTGTGTGTGTGTGTTGGCGTACTTGCTGTGGTTTACACAGTGGGCTCAAATCTCTCTTTCTGTGTGTGTGTGTGTCTGTCTGTATTCGGCTCATTCAAGACTCAGCTGGTTGGAGCAGGTGCAAGCTGGTGACTCAAGCACGCGTACGCTGCCTATCCGGTCCTTCCATTGCGCCTTTGTGCGGCCGGCCACCAAAAACACAAACCATTCAATGCTTTCTATAAACAAATACGCCCGTGCGTTCGTGCAGCACGCGCGCACACACACACACCCACAAGCAGGCAGGCACACTGTACACACAAATATGCACATACACACAGATGCTCTACTGAATTGTAATAAATAAAAGGTTGTAGGCAGAGTAGAATTTATTATGGAATGAATGACGAGTGATGTTGGAAAACTTTGCTTACACCATAGCCTTGTTCGGTATTAATTCCTGTCTTGCTGCTCATCAGCTGTATTTCAACTTGCCATGCCGTCATATGTCACCCGTAATTGTTATTGTTCTTAGAGATCCCATAGGGATCAGAGAGTTAGACATTTAGTAGAATTACAGTGCTTTACATGAACAGTAGATGCTGCTTGGTAGATTACAGCAGCAGCCAACTGACATAAATAGGGAGGATAAAGAGCAGCCGTTGTCATGACGTCACTAATGCAGCCACAGGCCTTATATAAGCATACTGTATGAACGCTGCACACAGACACTACCATGTAAGCTACACGAGAACATACTGTGCATTGCAGACAAAGTGTAGACTACTTTTCACACCGCCTGGGGCACAAGGTGGCATTGTGGGAGCTTTGAATGTATTGGGAGAAATTGTAAGAGGGTTTAGCATGTTGTGTGTGTGTGGACTGTATGTGTATAAGCGTGTGTGGCCTATTCATGGTTGCTTGGTTTTTGTAGCTTTAGCGTGTGCATGTGCATATATACTATCGGCCATGAAAATAACAGTGAGCAGGCCTGCCTGTTTTTGATCATCGGACACTGATTGAGAGAGACAGAGGCAGAGAGAGCTGAGGTTATGATCCCAGGATCCAGCTCCTCGACTGAAGTCCAATGGAGGATCTCCTGCTAATCCTTTAATATCACCCGTCCCACTGAGATACTGCCACCATCACCATGGCGACGTTAAGATGGCCTATATGTGCACCAGCATGGCAGGCGACGCCGCGGAAATCCCTCTTTATCGGGCATAAATACTGTCATTTTAAGTTGTATCTCAAGGCAGGCCTCAACCTAGAAATGTGGGGCATATGAAGTCATCAGGCATCCGGCCACGGGGCTTTGCAGGGTTGGCGGTGTTTACTGAAGACAGCGGGTAGAAGTTGGTGGCCTTATCCTTGAGTGGGCGGCCGCTTGGATGGTTGTTTGGTTGGTTGGCTTTAAATCGGTGCGGAGAGGCGGCTAATGCAAGGGAATCCTTTGATTTGGGATTTTGCAGCAGCCAAAGTCAAACAGATCTTTCTGCCTGGGACAGATGTTGCGAGGCAATGGGTTCAAGTTAATTTCACTTGTGCAGCATTGTGTTCACATCTGTTTGTTTGGCCAAATGTGTGGATCTTTATGCCCATGGCCTGTTTGTGTCTCATTTGAAGGCATGAGGCAGAATATGATAACCATTTTTTTTATGTTGTCATCATATTGTTGGGAGGTAATGGGTATTATAGTTTTTAAAGCTGTTAACCAGAGTTTGATCTTTGTGTGTAACATCACAGGGCATCCTACAGCAATATTTTAGCAAAGCGATGGGCGTTACCCATGAGCGATGAGGTGATATCAGATTGCTGTTGTTCTTGTCCGCCTGTGTACACTATATGTTTGCAATTTAGTTAAGCGAGCTAATAGTGACGTGCTGCAGCGATGAATTGGGACAGGAAGCAGCCCAGGCCAACAATAGGCAGGGTATCCATTACCTCTCTATTGTTAGCCATGGCCGGGCTATTATTATAGCCCTGAGTGAGACAGAGACGGCTGATTGCAGTTTCAGTACTGCCCACCTATTGCTCCCAGGCAGGAACAACAATAATGACCAGACGGGGGCAGGAGGGTTTTTTATGTGGATGATGACTAGACTGGTGAAAGAGTAGCAGGGGTTGGAGCAGACCTGAGGTTGAGATAGCACCAGGGATGGAAGACTTTTTTTTTTTTTTGGTAACAGACAGTCTTATCCAGAATATGCTTAGCTCAGGGTCTTGCTCAAAAACACATAGGTCCCATTGTTGTTGTTGAGTTTAAACCTGAGATCTTTATGGGAAGCAGGTGGTTGAGATTGATGAAATTAGACTTATACTGATGATAAGGCTGGAAAATGATGCTGATGGGGAGAATTGACAGAGTTGAGGCTGCAGATTTGGGATTTGAATTGGGATTTGTAGTATGACTGAGGTTGGGTTTATAATTGGCCTGAGTCATGGTTTGCAGTGGGATGGTTTGTGTTTGGAGTTGGCCCAGTCTTGGCTTGGTTGATTTTGTAGTATAGGGCTAGAGATCAGCAATGGAGCCACAACAGGGCTGGATTCTGGAGCTGGAGCCTGGACCGATGAAGAGGGCAGTAACCTAGCGGTGGTGGAGCGAGGGCTGCGGCTGGTTGAGTATTCCCACCGGAGCTGTTCAGCTGTGTATGGGAGGAGATGTGACGCTGCCATGGGACAATGTCAGCTGCCAAGAAACTGCTGATCACAGCCCGAATAAAATGTTTCTGTGTCAGGATGAATAAAGCGGGCTGGCAGGAGAAGCAAGCGAGCGTTCGTGTCCGTACACACACCATTTGAAAAGCATTTTACTCATGCGAACGTGTGAAAAAACACAAACACACAAATGTCCCCGCTTCTTCATGGCAATAATCAAATATTGCTCATATAGCTGAACACAAGTCCACATTACAATAAATGGATTATATTCCTTTTTTATGAATTTTGAAATGATTAGTAATACGTACAGAGTCAAGTCTTGAAATGTTTAAAGATGTGCTGCCTCTACAAGCCCTGCATGGATATGCACTTGTGAATGTGGGGGCTGCTGGGTGATTAGCTGACTCTTTGCCACTTGGAAATCTCTCAGGAGGGGAGATATGGAGCAGCTCAATTGAATCCTGGCAGGTAATCTGAGGAAACAGATGGATTTTAGTTATATTTGGCAACAGATTAGCCACTTCCCCGTTGCTCAGAAAATCTGCTGTTGCCAACTCCTGTTTGACAATTTGAATATTAGTCCTTGGTCAGGAGGTCTGGCTGCTTGCACTGTTAGATTGCCTATTCTGATGAGTGTGCCCCGCGCATTCAATCCTATCTGTGCTTTCTAAGGCCCAGCTGCGGTCGCCGGCCAACCCCTCAACCCGAAGCGCTTGCCCTCTCGCCGCCCCACCTGCTCTGCCTATCGCACCGTGCCAGCGCCCGGTGCCAGAGGAAGTTATCAGCTCTCTATCCCCTGCCCATAATCCTCTCTGAGGTGGAGAGAAAGTGTTAAGTAGCACTTCTCCTGGCATTTCTTGGAGAGGCAGAATGAACAGGTGTCTTGGGACCTAATCGGCTGTCTTTAAATGAGCTTCTATTTTTAGCGCCCGCTTCCCCTCCATCTCTTGGAGTTTTTCAGGTAATGTACAGTAGAGGTGGTACAATGTGGGATTTCTGTTTTATATATCCCGCAGAGATAATGCTGACACAGTCATACTCTCCTCAGGTTGATGTTCCATATATTGCTGGCTGGAGTACAGTAATGAACTCTCTAAAGGCTTTTATTAGGGCGATGCAATGTGGTTGGAATTTCTCTTAATGTTACAGTAATGGATGTTCTTTAAACTAAACGTGCGTAATGCCCAAGATTTCCTTCCTCAATGTTGTTCCCATCTCTTTACAACAAAGCACATTTGTCTTATCATCATACACAGTATGATCCAGTCATATATCATTTTATATCACACCTTTTCTGTAGTAGAATCAAGAAGTGCCTGGATCCTCCAGTGAGAGATTTCTCTTCAGGTCACTTGCCTCTGAAGTGATTTCAGATAGACATTGACCTCATCTCCTGGCAGCACTGACTGGCTTGGATGGTGTTAATGATGTATGTAGTTGGTATTTACCCACTGAGCCAGATTATTCCCTTATGATCCAATTATCCCTCAGTCTTTAGTGGACTCAGAGGGCCTGCAGGGTCACTGCTTAGCCATGAGATCCTCTCTGAGAGATTCTCTGCTCCAGTGCCGGTGCCAAGACTGCGTCTGACTATCTGTTTAATCTGTCAGGAACTGTGGTGATGCCAATATACTACTCCAAAATCATTTGAGGAGAAATTTATAACATTTCATTGTAGCGTCTTCAATGCGTTTGCACTGTAGGTTGGCCTGGCTCGGGAACGGTCTGCACTCTGCCAGAGATTTGTGAGTGGCCATTGGAGGCGTTCCAGTGAAGCCCACGCTCACTTGGCAGCCTCAGTCACATCTGCATTATACAAAGTATAGTGGAAAGGCTCTTTAATGTTCAATAATTTCTTCCACAGTTGCATTTTCTGGAATATGTATGTATATATTTCCAGAAAGCGTGCCAAATTTAAGTATAGATACAGATAAATTTAAGATTTTTTTAATGTTAATTTCACTAATGAACATATTGGCTTATATTGATGTAACAAGTTGCAGACAAACCATGATGGTATGCATATTTTTTTAATCATTGGTGCTTATGGTGGCAGGGTGCCTAGATTGAAAAGAAGGTTTACCCTCACGCTTTCACCTTGAGCAAGTATCCCTGCTGATGCATGTAGATGAAGACATACAGTAAAGACAGCATCGTTTATCACAACAAGGCGCCCGATAGGCCTGGATGGCTGCTTTGAGTGATATTTAGCTGTTCAGTTTGGAGCCATGCTGGGCCTCGTTCCATTTGCAGTTGGTAATCAGCGAAAAAGTCACGCGCTCCCTGGGGAGAGCGCCGCTACATCTGACCACGTCCACACAGTTCTTAGCTGTTCCACCACCCTCTTGCAGACTTCTGAGAGGGAACAAGAAAGAGTAGGGTCCCAAGCAGCAGATTGCTCAAAGACAGGATTAGAGAGAGAGAGGGAGAGAGAGGGAGAGAGAGAGAGAGAGAGATGGGTAGAACAGGAGAGAAGAGCAAAGGAGGGGGAATTAAGGCATGCTAGATTGACTGGCTGGGCAGGCCCGGCACACTTTGGGCTGGGGAGGTGGTGTAATTGGAAAGTAATTATGCCTTGGGTGGCATGTGGGGAAGCTCAGCATAATGTAACAGAGAACGCTGTGTGTGTGTGGGCCTGCTCTTAGCCTCTATAATGAAACAGAGTCCGACAGTATCCAATCCAACACTTCTGTTATAGTCAAATTATTGCAAATCCACAGCCAGTACACTGATTTTTGTTGCACTTTTGACATTGCATGGATGTTGAGACCAGCCCATGCAAACATAGCCCCCGACATGAAAGTTGAGATGAGGTCCATAGCTGCTACCTGCATTGTTTTCCAAGATCGGGAGCTAAATGGCTCTCTGGTATCAGCTCATTTCCCATCCCGCTCCCCCCACCGAACGGCGGATAAGTAGGCGATGCTTCTATTTATTCTGCCCATCAGAAGTGGTTAGGTGCATATCAGCTGCGGCCGGACCTGCCGTGGCGCTCGTGACATGTTGCCAGCCTTGTTCTGGGTGTGGGGGGAATGTGATGATTCAGGGCTCGTTGTACAGCTGTCACATCAATGTATTTCTCCCGCTGCTACTCCGGCTCAGGAA
>OMLF01016156.1:33674-47837 GCA_900302615.1 Holocentrus rufus | reverse complement strand
ACACACACACACACACACACGCACACACACACACGCACACACACACACACACACACACACACACACACACACACGCACAAACACAGTGAAGTACCTAATTTACTTCAGTTACTGTAACTGAGTAATTTATGTGTACTTCCTCTTTTTTGAGTGTTTTTAAAGCTGATTTTTTCAATGGTAATTTTACCACACAACAAATAATGTAATGCAAGAAAACTCAATTGTCTGGAAGTGGGTGCCTGTATGGCCTGTGTGTATGTGTATTTGTGTGTGTGTGTGTATTTGTATGTGTGTATTCCCTTACTTTTGGCTGCGTTCACTCTGTGTGTGACCTTGTTTACTGCCATCGGAGAGAGGAGTGGCAGAGGAGAGAGAGGGAGAGTGGGAGAGGTCCTTCCCTCTCTTGGCTGAAGTTCGTCTCTTGCTCCTCTGACTCTCTCGGTCCTTCTTGTCCTTGTCCTTGGTCGCTGCACTGTCCTTCTTCATGCGGCCTTTAGAGGGGGTCGCTGCCACCTCCTCCTTAGGCGTGCACAGGCACACATACAAGACACAAACACGGCCCTTATTTGAAAAACCTTAAAAATGATATGTGAAGCATTTTTAAAGCTCAATATGTCATTGTCAGATTAATCGTAATGACTTGGAACAGCGTTAAAGCATGTGCCACTACTAAAAGAATGCCAATGTGGCTGACTGGTACTGGAAAAACTTTAAAAAGAATGTTAGTGTGAGAAAGGGAGTCATGAAGCAGAGGTCGAATGCAAAGATGTCATCTCAGGAACTTATAAACTCATCATAAACCATTATATTATTTGAACAGCTGTACAGCAAGTTGTTACCCTCTCTAAGACAGAATGACCCCTTCAGGCTCAACACAGGTAAGCACATGGTAGGTTATAGAAGGTGCTGTAAGCATTCAGAAAATAAATGATTAGAGAGTAAAAATGCAGAGAAATAGCAGGGTTGAATGAAAAGAGAGGGAAGGAACCTTTTGATATAGCTGAACCAGTAAGACCATGCTTGAGATGATTGGCAGCCTCTACCTCACACCAGTTGTATTTTTAGTGTTGCTTGAAATGAAGACCATATTTCCCATAAAGCGTTTTGCCTTTCAGAGGAGGCTATCACTTCTTTTGGGTAAAGCTGTTTTGTTTGACTTTACAGAGGAGAATTAACATGTTGGAAGCGGTTTGTCCCCTTGGCATTTCACTTAATCCACAAGCTGCCACTGATAGAAACTCTGAGAGCTTTGGCTTTGTTCGCACTACAAGGACAGCAGCCCTCTTCCTAGCTTGTGCCAGAGAGCAATGTTCTTTTGTGCTGTAAAGAAATACAGATTTCTTTTAGAAATCCAAAATGTAGCGTGGAGGCTGCCGATGTTTCCAATAATGCTTTCATCACTGTGGTTATTACTGTGTTAATGATTTATTAATGTTAAAAGGATAAACAGACAAATATACCTTAATAATTTTATGTGATGTGTGTGTTTGAGTGAATGTCTGTATGGTGGTGAGTGAGTATAGCTGTGCATTACCTTTACAGGTGATGCCTGTCCGTCGGCCTCTGCATCCTTCTTCTCATCTTCATCGAGGCCTGAAGGAACGAGGAAAGTGAAACAGTCGCAGGTCAATTGACCACCAGGCTCCGCCCTCTTCTTGGGAAAAGGAACCACGGAGAAGGTGACGGGAGGCGGGACGGGTGGACCACCAGGACCCAACCCCAAACCATCCAACACCTAAGGGGTCAAAAGCAGAGGAGGAGGTGGATGAAGAGGATATGATCAACTGATGAGAAACCAAGTACACGTAGGGTGGAGACATACTGCAGGTATCAGACGATTCAACAGGAAGAGAGTTTATCAGATTTGAAGGAAGAAAAAGAGATGGTGCAAAAGAAGAAATTGCTCCTTTAAGTGAAAATGAACTTGGTTAAATGAGTTGCACCTGCAAAAAAACAAAAACTTATGGTTCGTGAGAGTGATAAACCTGTTCCAGTGAACAGAGAGGGTGTAGGCAATGAAGGGAAATAAAAGTGATGCAAGGTAGCAAGTTTACATCTGAATCAACAATATAAATCATGCTAATGACTAAACAACAATGACGAATACAGGCAGCTGAGTATTAGCAGACCTCTTCCTGTGAAGGCAGGGCACTGCCTTTCAGCAGCTCTTTGGCACTGGGGTAGCCCTTCTCTGTCACGCTCACTACAATGTGAGGGATGGTGTCCTGGGGAGGCTCCTTAACTCCTGCCATGCCTCCTTCCCCTGGCAGAAGCATCTGAGACACAGTCTTGGCATCAGCCACGTCTGCCTTCTGCTTCTCCTTCTCAAGCCTCTCTTTCTCTCGTTCTTTCTTGGTCCTCTTGCCAACTGGAGTCTGCAGGGTGATTATGGATAAGATCAACTGGTTCAAAACTGTAGTTGCCGTCATACTAACACTTTCTCAGTCTACAGTGCACAAGCAACTTCTTTTCCATTTTATCCCCAAAACAGATAGTTCAATCGATTAAGTTTTGAGTAAAAAATCACACCAACAACAGAGTCTACTACATGCCTGTTTAAATTTCACGATGAACATAGAAACATGCTGTTGGTCTTGGCCTTGGCCTTTAAGATGAGAACACGACTCATGGCTAGAGTGTAATCATTTTGTTTCTGTTCAGAAGAACGATCTGGACATTACCATGTAAATGGTATCCACAGTGGTAGGCAGCAATTTGTAGGGGCAATGAAGAGGAATGGGATTCTCTTCCATACTATTACATTTCTTAACCATGTACATTTTAGAGAAAATGCCACCAACAACAATTCTGCAACCTTCTCGTTGAAGAGAGCAGTATTATTGGAGTCAGCACAAAATCACCTGTTTCTCCGGAAGGATGTCCTCTGCTGGCGGCGCAGCTTCATCAGTCAAGAGTGGGACCAGCAATATGCCCTGGTCCCGGTCCCAGTACTGAAGGATGTGGCCCACCTGGATCTGGTTTTGTTCGTAGGTGTTGAACCGGGAGAGCAGCTCATCCTCACCGGACTGCAGCAGGGAGAGTCAAGCAGATGGGAGGATGACCGAGAAGAAGATAATAAATAAGTAATAAATATTAACAGACACGCTGCGTTTTCCCATATGGTGGCTGGGGTTAGTTATGGGAATGATTCCACATCCAGCAGATTGTAAGATTAAAACTATCTTTGACTAATTCTGAACACCTGTTGGCAAGTAACCATCAGTAAAATGAACTAAGGTCTACTCATCTGTCACTGCAGCACCTTAGGGAAACGAAACAATTATTTTACGATGTGATAGCTATATGCATTGTGGAATGGGGTCGACTCTTGCTGTGCCATTGCTTGCCAGTAAACACCAAAACTGTATCCAGATCAGTAAAACTGTTAGCTTGAGCCACATGAGTAAACCCACCCTTCTTCCCTCAAGCTCCTTTGTAGGTTGAGGAGACTCCGCCTGCGGTCCATTGGTCTCTTTTGTCCTCTTTTGCACCTCATCGGCCTCTTTGTTTTGAATGACTGTATTAGGAGAGAGGAGCTCTATAATAACACACAGTTTCAGATGTCAACAGCTTTGCATGACCAGTATGACTGGCTATCAACGGGGCGGTTTGCTAGCAGCTAAAAGCCACCTCAGGCATGTATCAGTTCAATCAAGATATTTCCTCATTGCATTTTATCAACAAGCTTTTGTATCTGTGCCATTATCAATTATTGATGCTGAGATGTTACACTATAGTTTCAGCTTTTCTTGGTTTAGCATAACAGAATATTGGGATTCATAGCAGCTGCAGGCACCTTCAGTGGAATAACGTCGCTCTCTGGGCTCTACTGGTGACTCTTTAGAGTTGTTACATAAAGACATCCTCCGACCATCCAGTGTAGCTGTCGACTGTGAAGGAAAGGAAACAGATGGATTCCAAACTCATTCGTCCAAGTGTTTATATTTGCCTGTGTGTATTTGTTTGTATGTATTCTAGTTGATAGAGGAAGAGCAGTTGAAGGGGATGTCATGCATGTTCTGTAAGTCAGACCTGTTTCCCTCCCTGCAGGCTCTTCTTCCCCGACACTTCGTCTTTACTGTCTCTCTTCCCCCCCTTCTTACTCTTCTTCTTCAACTCCTCTTCTTCCCTCAGCCTCTCAAGTTCCTCCTGTTGCTTCTTTTCCTCCTGCTCTCTCATAATTCGCTCCAGTTCCCTTCCACACAGGCACAAGCGCACACAGACACACACAAAACACGGGGGAAAACGACGTGCTTTAAATGGTTTCAAATATTTCATCTAAATGACTGAAGCTTGGTTTGAGAGATGAATGCACCCTGAGGAGGGCTATATCACCCAAACGTCTGTGCTAATGAAAGTGGAAAGACCGTACTGAGAGTGCTGTCCTCCTTGGAATATTAAGTTTTTGTTTCAGAGTTCAGCACCCATTGAAACATAATGAACAGAAATTAAGTTCACATTTGAAAGAGGATAACCACTCAATTTAGAAATTAATAAAATGTTATTCCTTGGGACTAGGACAGTGTAGTCATTATGTGTGAACAACTCTATCTCCTCTACTCTGCCTTTTACCATCAGAGAAATTAATGTTGATGAAAGAATATAACAGCACCACTGTCTTAGGAGAAATGCATTCTGCTTGTCAACTGAAAATGTTAGTGACAAATATCAGGTAAGAATAATTTGTTCATCGCCCCGTCAGGGTGATGTTTTGGCACCCTTAGGAGAGTTTAATGTGTTGAAACGTGGGCATGATGTTATAAACAAGAGGTCTTCTTCACAGCACCCAACATAAAATAGCAGGTAAACACAGATGTTACTAATGACATTAATTAAGGTTCTGTTTTGATGTAGTCTTTCCGGTGAGCCAGCGTGAACAGGACCCGGGAACCTTAATTGATGTCATTAGTAACACCTGTGTTTACCTGTTATCTCATGTTAAAATGGCTGCGGTGTAAAAGGTCTATTGGTTGTTTCATTCAAGCAATCTCCTTAGACAACGTGTTCAAGAGTGGTGAAAACTCCAAACTACAACATCATCGTCACAAATGCATTGTGGGACGGCGCAGAACCTGATGTATCCATAATCTCCACAGAGAAGGAAAAATGTCCTCCTCTAGTACTCTAATCTAATAGACTGGATCACCTGTGACCAGCACCCAATATGGAAGATTGTTTCCACCCACCCTCCAGTCAGTACCTTGTGCGCTTGTGCTGTTGGAGCTGCTCCAGGTGTCGCTGAAGAATCCGCTCCTTCTCCTCCTCGGGCAGAGCGTCGTACTCCTCCTCGTCCAGCTCCTGCAGCCACTGCTCCTCCCTGTCAGCCGCCTCCCTCTGCAAGGCCTCTGGATCACCAACGTGGGACCCACAGGAGACAAATCCACGCACATATGTCTTAATCTTCCTCAATACAAACCCGCACTTGAAGAGTGTGGTTCCAACATGCTTGCAAATCGCTATCACAAATCACTCAGTACGTCAGATTCATCATGTAACATCTCCAAAGTATAAAGGATGTGGAGATATGTATCAGCATGTATGTGTGTGTGTTTATGTGTGTGTGTGTGTTTTGATGCATGCTTTACCCTCAGCCTCTCTCTGTGCTGCCTCCCGCGCCTTCAGGGCAGGGTACGAATCCGACAGGTTGACTACATAGATGTGTTCGCGGTTGTTAAAGGCCTTGAGGACCACCTGCAGCGTGCTGGCCACGGACTGAGTGTAAACAGAGTCCAGGCCGTCGATCACAACGCCACGGTGACAGTCGCTTAGCTGACACCACAACGATAAATCACAGGGATGACAACGACAAGACAAGGACAGCAAGCATGAGAACAAGGAAAACTAACACAACTGTACGTGTCTGTTAGGGTTCGACGTCTTTAGGCGTCTTATTAAAAATCAGATATAGTCTCGACGTGTGTAATGAAACGACAGAGATTTAGTTTAGTTTAGAGATTCACACAGAACGTATAAATCATATTGGCAGTTTTAGAATTGAAGGTGACACAGATATATTGCTGCTGCCGCCTCTCAGTGGGACAGACAGTGTGTCATCTTACCTGTAATCTCTCAGCCAGGATGTCAACCAGGAGTTGTTCAGATAAGAGATGGTTGAGTGTGGCCACATCTCCGATCTGATTCAAAATCACATCCAGCTGCTTCTGACCTTCCTGCACATCAGCACATGAATAACAATTCCTTTACTAAGTTTGAAATTGATGTGACTTCATATTTGCTGTTTTTGGTCAACATTGTAGTTTTATTAAATGTATTGAGGATCTTTTTTTCCCCAGTCTAAAGGGACTGTTCATGTGAAGTTACTGTCTGCCATTTAAGAAATGGTTCCTCTGGTTCTACCCACTTTCCAGAGAAAACAATGCCAATGAACCCCAAACTTTAAGAACTGCTCTGATTTGTCAACAATATATGCATAAATAATGAGGTATCTAATAGGTGTCCCCCCTGTCAACATACTGATTATTGACTGAGCACAGAGAAAGGGCTACAGAGCAGTAAGACATCAGATGATCCATCAAAAACTGAAAGGAAAAAAAAAATCCCACTCCCTGCACTGGAAATCCATAGCAAGCTTTTCCTGGCTGAATTAAAATCCTTGCACTGGCTTTCAAGATCAAAAGCATTTTGTAATCCTTTGAAAACTTTACTATACGACATGACAGCTAAGAAGAAGAACACATTTTTGAATTTCCCAAATTTGCCCTTAGGGGGAAAGAGTTACAGCGTAGCAGAAAAGCAGCACTTCTGTACTGGTTACTTCAGCCCTGCATGTAGCGTGGAGGGTTGTTGTGAGCCTAGTTTGGGAGTGGCTTTTTTTTCCCTCTTCCTCCCTCGTTCTCCTTTTTTCTCATCTAAGTAAACGGGGCGGCGCTCGTGTGGCGACCCACCCGCTCCTGTCCTCCCCCTGTTATGTGTCACTGTCTTTTTTTTATGTTTCTTGGACGGGATGTAACTGAAAGGCAAATTTCCCTGCAGGGATCAATAAAGTTCTCTGAATCTGAAGCTGATGAGCGACCAGAGCCGCACAAGCACCTGGGACATGTTGGCCGGAGCGTCTTCAGTCCTCTGTGGAGCTTCGGAGTCATCGCTGCGGCCACTGTCCTCTACGGGTGCACCGTCGACTTCCGCCCTAACAACGGTGGGGGAAACAGATTCTGGATCTGCTGGTCCTGGGGTATCTTGAGAGGCCTGAGCTGTAAATCACATGGATATTTTTTTTATTTATTAAATTTTACACTTTGTTCACATAGGAACACGGTGCGCAGTCTACTGTTCACAGACAGTTGACTGCTGCACCTTCCCCACTGAAACAGCTGGGGATTAAGTGCATTGCTTAAGGGCGCATTAAAGGAGCATGTCATCCATTTGTCCTTTACAAGCTCCAACCTCTGCGATATTCACATCCTCCCATATAGACGCACACACATACAAACCTTGAATCTATAAAAGTTTAAGACGTACAGCATGACAAATTTATCTCTCTCTCTTTCTTCTCTCTCTTCTCTTTCTCTCTCTCTCTCTCTCTGTGTTTTTTTATTTCTTCGTGTCTCTCACCAGCCTCCTCGGCCTTCTTCTGAGCGTGCTCAGCAGCGGCGCGGTCGTAGAGTTGTCTTGCGGTCAGGCTGACGGGCGACGTGCCGTTGGTCAGCACCTCTGTCACCACGGCGTCGACGCTCAGACACGCCCCTCCGTAGTGATGCGCCAGGGCTGCCGCTGTGCTGCTTTTACCTGCAGGCAGGAGAGGGACACCACGCACACGCACACACATAAGATCTCAGGCTCCCGATGGCCTCACAGTAGTTAAAGTGAAGTAGTTAAAGCAGTTTATGTCCTTTAATACTTTTTAAATCAGCGCCTTAACTTGAAGGTCACATCTTTTATCTATGTGCTGTAAAATGCAATCTGTTGGACTGCGTCTTAAAATGTTGTTCTCTCTAAAAGAAGTGAAAAACTCTGCAAACGGGGTCAGATAATTCCAGGCATGTCAAACACAGACTCAGCTGTCAGTTGCATTCAGCAGTCAGTCGTCAACTTCACCTGTCAGCGGGGCCCCGTGCACGACCAGAGCGATGCCTCGGCGGTTACGTGCCGCCAGGCCCTCGGGCGACAGGTCGACACCCATGTGGCGGGCGATCGCTCTGGAGACAGGAGTCATTTCCAGCTGGCCCAGACTCTCTCTGCTACTTTCCCTGGTAACCTCTGGATGGACAGAATGCACAAAACACACACATTACAGAGGGAAAGAGAGGGTGTGTGTGTGTGTCAGTCAGCACAACGGAACAGATGGAACATGTTGGATGATGTCGATTAATATGGGGAGAGTGTGTTGTGTTGGCATCAGTTTTTTATAAACAATACGATAAAACTGCTTGAGTTGACTGCAATGAATTCTGCTCTCCTAAAACAGCATATTCAAGGCTATTTTGGTAAATAAATGCAAATTCTGCCTCTGAGGTGGTTGTATTCACTTAGTTTAGATTGTTCCAGCGTTGTACTTTGAGGTGTTCCTTCCTTAGAAACCGGAGTCACTGCTTCTTCCTGTGGGTGGTCGATGTTTTGACTCGGCCTGTCATCTTCCTTCGGGTTGCCTGCCTTCTCAGAGGAGGCCTCCTCTTTACCGAGGCCAGCCTTCAGCTCTAGTGCAAAAAAAAGTAGATCAGATATAAACAGAATTATACATCTGCAGGTGTGCAAACATGTGCTCTATGAACATTCATTCATGTGCACACACCTGCAGGTGCATTATTTGCATGCCTGCATTTGAACATTGGTGTGAATGCGGTCTGGAACTACCGTCGTCCACCAGCTGGGAGCAGTGCTCCTTGTAGTGGTCCAGCAGCTCTGGGGGGAGAGTGTCTCCAGGGGCCCTGGGGGGCAGCAGGAGGACGTTGTGCTCATCGTAACCCTGCATGAGACGCAGGATCTGCACAGGATGAGGCAATGGAGGAGAGAGGGAGCGGAGAGAAAGTAGAAAGGGAAAAGACAGGAAGAGGTAGAGACAGAAGAATTGAATGAGGATAATCACATAAGAAGTCAGTGGAGGAATGAGAAAAGGAGAGACAAGTGAGCAAAGACAATATATTTTTTCAAATTCTGTTCCTAATGAGGGAAGGGAGGGAAAGTGGAGGGGAAAATGAGGCTGGGGACACGACACAGGTGCTAGGTAGAATTTGTTGGCAAAGCAAGGGACATTTCTCACCGCCTTACACAGAAAAATGCCCGAAAGGCTAATATATGCTGTAGTGCCATACTTTCTAGATAGAGGCAATAAATGTATTTACATAAGAAACGAGCACAGTCTGAGGAGAAATTGTCAAATTTTGATGCTGACCTTCAAAAATATTGGTAATGGCTGTCTTCAGTGAGAGAGTAATATTTCCCACTTAGCATTCGTGACTTATATGAAGGTCACAAATGCGTTCCTCTTTCCAACTTTGTCCTCTGGTGGTGATTGAGAGTAAAATCAGACATTCCTCTCCAACAGTCATTTTTTTGAAAAACCCAATCAAGATCGCTCACTTTGGACGAGTGGCCTTCACTCGCTCGCTTGTGGATAAGTGACCGAAGCTGGTTGATGTGTGTGTTGCATGTAAGCAGAAAGCCTGAATACATTGTGAACGTGCACTGGTGTATACCTCACATTAACTATGTGCCACGTCTGGAAGAGACGCCCATCCAAGAGCTTCCTGGTGGTTCAGTCTGCTGTGTTTAACACTATGCACCCTCATTCCTACTTTCTGGAATAATTCAGCAGTCATTTGTTTTTATTAAATAAAGGAGAGAGATACCTTTTCTTCCTCGAGGTATTGTGTGTCGAACTCCAAGGAGTAAAACTCAATGGGAAAAGGGCAGGGGTTTCTGACGATGACCTCAGCTTCGTCTCCGGCGCTCAAAGGCAGGCAGGGCCCCAGCTCCAGCTCCGAGGGACAAAACTCGAGCTGGGCCTCTTCACCCTGTCCCTGGACTGCGATCAGCACCCGCTGAGTGCTGTCAGCCACACACACCACAAACTGCCTGCTGTAGGCACGCTGCAGAGACACACACACAGGAAGAAAGTGCCTTTCTTTATAAGCAATTCTTCTTTCTGCATACTACTTTGATGAACACTTCAGTGAACATGCTCTGTGCATGTGATACATTTTAACTGCACTAGGAACTCTGTATTAACATTATCAAGATGGTGCATGTTTGACCTTTGGATTTTAAAAAATATTGTATACATCCCATTCGTTGCTGCTGCAATGATCCATGTGAGTTTTTCACTTATCTTGTCACATCTTATGTCAAAATCATAGGTTTTACTTCTAAATTATGAAACACAGAGCTCCAGTCTGTATCTCTGATAGGCTAAGTCAAAAGTCATAAGTCAAATTTTGGCATTGTAAAATACTTAATACAAAAACCCATGATTGCATTATACGTAATTTATATATTAATTTGCAGACAGGAAATTATCACTAATAACAGTATTGCTTGACAGAAGAAGACTATTTTATTATTACTATCGTTATGATTAGTATTATTGAACTATTATTGCTTAAAAATAAAATATTTATTGGATGTTAGATGAGTTCTTTGTTATTATTTGAAACCACAATTATTTATGCTGTGCTCCTCTGCTTTACATTGAAAATCATAGTAAAGCTGCTCACCCCCTCAGTCGGGGTGAACTTGACCTGGACGTTGACCCGATCTTTGGGGTGGAGAACGCCGGTGGACGGCACCATCTCAAACACCACTGGTGGAGGACGCTGCTCCTGTGAGACCTTTTTACGCTGGTGGAGAGGCAGAAACTTGTCAACCTGAGAGAAGACAAGGGCAGAGGATGTGAAGGACAATATATCACACAGCAATCTTTATTTGAAGGCAGTCCAAACCTTTAGTTTTGTAAATTGAAGCTGCTGCAGCTGGCAGCAAACACCAAAGATGAAACAGTAGGTGTCCTGTCCTGCAGAAATACTGCATGTTGTGCAGCAATGTTGTAGTTTCAAATAGTCTTTTGGAAAAAGTGAAAAAGACCCCGCACACTGACCACACTTTCAAAAAATTACCTTAGTGTGGACAGTGTGCAGGGTCTTTCTCTCATTTTCTGATGATGTAAAATAAGCACCTGTGAGCCCAAAGGTTTGTGCCTTAGGTGTGTAAACGCTCACCTTGCCCCAAACATTTTTTGGGAAATATTCTTTTTGAAGACTTTGGCCTAACAGACAAAATGCATCCAATTTCGGAAAAACTAAATACTAACTTCTGAGAATGTATTCAGTGTAACTGACATCACAGGGACCTGAGTGGGATTTGGCAACAAGAATTAGGCTGTTTACACAAAATAACAATATTTCATTGATTCATTGACATTTCATTGACAAATTTCTATAAAACCACCTTTAGATGCTGACCGTAACTCTTCAAATAACTAACTGCTGCAGTTGGCAGATACCTTCTTGCAAGGCTTCACGTCCTCAGCGATGCTCCAGCAGCAGGGTACAGTCTCATGATTGAAGAGCTGTATCGTCATCACCTGATGGTGGAGGTTATAGAGCATATAGAATTTAGATGTTTAACCAGAATCCAGGTGAATTCTCTGTATGGATTCATTTTCAGTCACACATATGGTCTTGATGTTGCTCCAGCATTTAATTCCTACTCAGTTCAAAATTAATGTTCTGACTACTTAAGAGTCAAAATCTAACCAGTTTAAGCTCGAGCAAAATTAAATACCCATGTCCAAGAGTATAAACTTGAAAATATAACAGCCTTGATAATAATGTGATAATGTGTGTCCTGTCTCTCTAATCAGACATGAGATATGATTGATACACTTCAATATCCTGAAATGTTTTTGTTTTGGATACATAGAGAATTTGCTGGTAATAAATGCTGCATTGTGATCCTATAGTAAAAGTAGGCTTAATGAACAATAAACAATACTCTGAAATCACAACCCATGAGTCTCTGATAAATGTATATTTTATGCAGGACAATAAGCACAATCAAGCTAACTTTAATGGAGCATATGATACATATACACAGCAATGATCTGTTTTTGTATTATACATTTTAATGTGTCGACCCCATTAGATTTTCATGAACAAACTGTGCCGCCCTACAAAGCCAAAGAGCAGGAACTGCATAAGAAGTGAAAGTGAGAAAAAAAAAAAAGATTTCAAGGCTTATCCCCGCTTCACAAAAAGTACTGTTGGTACAGAAATGCACTTTTTAATATTGCATTTTGATTTAATATCATTTATCAGTCGACTGTAACATTGAATAGCACCTTTGACCTTGTAGTGACAGCTATTTGCCTTTAGAGTATAATATACTATAAACATAATATCTTGACATCACATTTTATAATGCTGTATCACCTGACACATGCCACACTGCACACTGTCAAACTGCAGCGTATCCATGGAAACAGTGATGCCTGGCGTGGTCACCACCGCACACAGCTGGACCTGCACTGTGGGGCCTCCAGACACCTGATGATCCAAACAAAAACACTTATCTGAATCTGATTATTCATTTCTCTAAAAAGAAAAATAAACGTGATGTGCACAGGTGACAGAGAGAATGACAACGTGTGTTGTGTTTGGGAACGTGCTTTTGTACCTGTATTGGCATGATGATGCTAATGTCCCCCATCGGCAGGTTGGCTCCTTGAGGGTCAAACTTAACCGTGAAAGTGTGTGTCTCACCGCAGGGCAGGTTCTTCACTCTTTCAGATTCTATACTGAAGCCTTGGGAAGAACGAGAACACTCGTTTATTTTTATGGTGTAACTAAGTGTTTTACATGAAAAAACAGAAGACAGAAGAGAAGCAGAAGAGAAGACAAGGGACAATAACAATCAGCATAAACACAGTGGCAGTAAAAATGAAAGAAGCACACTTATGGTAAACATGCAGCCAATCAATAACAACATTTAATACTGTTTTCATTTCTGGAAAATGGAAAAATCATGAGAAATTTGTTTTAGAACTTGACCTGTGTGGCTTTTTTAAGACCGTAGCTGCCAGCAGCTATATTCAATATTATCAAAAAATGTTGAAAATGACAAAAAGGAAATGAAATGAAAACAATAAACTAAAAAACTAGTACTAGAGTAAATATTTTAATGAATCATAAACATTGTAAATGCCAAATAAAAAGATGAGAGATACAGCCAAACAGTATTCATCATCAGTAACATCTTGTAAAAAAAAATATTTTAAAAAGAGCTAGAGAGAGAAGATATGGACACAGCGATGTTCAACAGAAGTGTTAAGCTAGACTGTAGTTTCTTAGATGCCATGTATGAATAATAGATGAAAAAGAGGCAGAGCTTGCCACCTTTCCATTATTTACCTGTGCCAGTCAGAGGTTTGCGGTTGGCGTGGAAGGACACGGCCACTGGCCCCGGGTTGGTGACCTTGACGGTGTGGCTGAGGACTTTGCCGTGGATGACGTAGCCGAAATCCAGGATGTACTCCGGCAGCAGAAACCTGGGCCGGGTGGAGGAGAGGCGTTGTCCTTTCACTTCAGAGTTTTACATCGGCATTTTCCAAAGAGTAACAATACTTGTACTTGAGTTGGACGGTCTCTTTCCACCACTGCTTGTAGTAAGCATTCAGTTCAACTGGACCCGGGGGGACAATATTGTGTGAGTCAAAGCAAACACAGTGACATCCATCGTTTCACATATGTACACGCCACACACAGGGAACCCACCCAGCAAGACATCGTTCGGCATTCCAGACTCTTTGAATCACACAACACAGTCTCACATTGTCCTCAGTCCAGTCCAGTCAATCAGCCATCTGTTCTATCAGTGTGTGTGTGTGTGTGTGTGTGTGTGTGTGTGTGTGTGTGTGTGTGCATAGTTTACCTGCTGAGCTTGTGCCACTTTCTGGAGGAGCCCGGCAGGTCTTGCAGTTCCAGCAGGCTGCTGGTCACAGCGACAGCATTGTCTTTGATGAGTCTTCTCTCAACCTCCATGTGAAGCAGCTCCTCATACTGGAGGCGGCGGGCAAAAGAGAGGGAGAGATAAAAAAAAAAAGGGAACGGGAGAAGGAAAGAGAGGGAGAGAGAAAGAGAGAGAAAAAGAAAAAAAAAAAAATAAAAAAAAAAATGAAAAAAAAAAAACAGCAAAAACAAAAAAAAAAAAAAA